>OX578144.1:19754967-19934967 GCA_951213105.1 Amaurobius ferox
AAATCCTGGACGAAGGGGTAAAAGGGGAAAATGGAAAAATTTGGGGGGATTTCATGGTTTAGAAACATTTTTCGGGTGGCAACGGTATTATGGTTTTGTACGAGGGTATTGTTTTGGGCTGAGTGAGTTTTTTAATATGGTAAAGGGGGTGTATAGAAACTTTTTGGAGATGGCAACACCTGCACTTCTGCTGCAGGGGAAGAGCAGTACCTCCAGCGACAACTAGCGGTCAAAAGAGGAACTACCCAAGACGATACTTGGGATTTTTTCAAAGACACAGAGAAACTTTTGGGGGGTGGTAACACCTGCTCTACTGCAGAAGATCAGTACCCCAGTGTCCCCTAGCAGCTAAAAGGGGAACTACTCAAGACGATACTTGGGATTTTTCCTAAGATTCGAAGAAACTTTTGGCGGTGGTAACGCCTGCTCTTCTTCTGTAGAAGAAGAGCAGTACCCCCAGCGCCCCCTTGCGGCCAAAATAGGAACTACTTAAGACGAAACTTGGGATTGTTCTCGCTTAATGGGATTTTTTCTAATTAAATATATTGAATGACGATACTTTTATTGTGTTTAGCATTCGGATTGCTATAGCAACACCTATGGTTCTGTGCCAGAAGATGTAGAAGAGGATGTGATATACGCAGCGTCAGCGCCACATCGTGGTGGAGAGGGGGCTCTACCCAAGTTGTAGATTTTTCTATATTGAATATCCCACCGCCATGATGACTACGTAGTAATTATGAATACTTAACTGCGAATTTAGCTGTGAAGTTAACTGTGAATCGAAGCATTTCTTAAAATGTGGTTACGAATACTTATTCAGTGAAAAAATTGCTAACATCATCGTCACGAAAGGGAATAGTATCCAAAACGATACTTGGTATTATTAAAAATACAAATTTTACAAATACGAGTATTCTACGGAAGAATTTCCCCAAATCTGTGTTTTTTACTTTCAGAAAATAACAGATACGTGTTTTAATCCACTTGAATTAGTAAATGCAAGTTTTTTACTAACAAAATTTCCCAAATGCATGTTTTAAAGAGTTTGAATTTAGCAAATGTAAGTTTTTTACTTATAAATTTTAGCAAATGTAAGTTTTCAACTTTTCAAAAGCCACACATGTGTTAATTTCTCTATGGAAATTAACATGTGTTTTCGCACTTGTGCAAATTTTTGATGATTTATTAACAGACTTTAGCAAATGGAAGTTTTGTTCTTGCGACAAACGTATTTTGAACTAGTTCAATTTCGGGAATCTCGGGAATTTCAGGAGTGCGTGTATCGAGTGAGGGTGGTATTCCCTCATCACAGAAATGTACAAATTTTCGTAAAAATACGTTTTTTTACTTGTAAAATTTCCCAACAAGTTTCTTCTTGCAAAAAACAAACAAATGTGATTTTCGTGTGTTTGAACTTACCAAATGCACTTATTAATCAGCTTGAATGCCGCACTTGGGCAAATTTTTAACGATTTTTGGCAAAAAAACATGTTTTAAACCACTTGAATTAGACGTGGATTTCGTGCTGCTAGGTTGTGTTTCGGGTGCCCTCTACTGTCCACATGCAGATATGTCGGCCTTAGTTGGTAATATTGGCGATGCTTCATCTGGTATTACTGCTAACTCTATGCCTGATATTACATCTTTGAACAGGATTGGAGATGTAAGTACTTGTTTTAATGTGATTTTATTCTTCAATTTCATTAAATTTAGTATTTTTATGATGTGTAATAGCTTAATTATTTTATTTAATTAAGATAGCTTTATTATTTTATTTAATTAAAGTTTTTTATGAATTTAATGTAACTAATTTTAGGTTTTGGTATTTTGAATTTACGCTAGCACCCCCTTTCTATCGTTAGGTGCCGGTGATTTTCATTACACATACCGCTTCATAACGCATTTTTTACTCCCTTTAAAAGTTATTTAGTTATAAATTTTAAGGATCTGCCTTTAAAATATTCATAGTTTTCCCATTTTGCTGCTATCTGGAGGTGATGAATTCATCTCATACCGACTCATTAGTCACTTCTGGTTCTTTAGAAGTTTCTAAACATCTAGTTTATCAAAAAAATTTAGTTTCATCCTTAAAAACGTACCTAAATCCACATTTAACTATTATGTGTCGGTGATACGTATCACACATGCTGCCTCAATCTGCGTATTTATTCGCTTTAAATTTGGTATATCGGGTTTAGTTAGAAAAATTTTTAGGTGTTATTCTAAAAAAGCTATCTTAGTTTTCCCTATTTCGTTACTATGTAACGGTCACGTGTATCGCACATACCGTCTTAGCAGATATTTCCCCCACTGTAAAAGTTTTTAAACATACCATTTACCTAAATATCTAATGTCCCATCCTTAAAATATTACCCTAATTCCTATTTTGCTGGTAGACATCGGTGATGGTGTCATTCTATTCCAACTTTAGGGAGTTTCTAACCATTCGAAAGTTTCTAAACACTTCCATTTAACTGAAAAAATAAAAATTCTATCCTTAAAAACTTGCTTAGTTCTACTTTCGCTACTATATGCGGATGATGTGTATCACACATGCCATGTCAATCTGCATATCCATGAGCTTTAAAGTTTTTGAACATGTCGTGTACCTGAAAATTTAAAGTACCATCCTTGAAATATTATCCTAATTCCCCACTTTACCAGTAGATGTTAGTAATTATTCCACTCTATACCCTTCAGTATGCGTTTCTATCCTCTTTAAAATGAGTAGAAAACCCTCTTTAGCTAAAAAAATTCCCAGTTTCCCTAAAAATGTGCTGTATGCCCTTTAGTATGCGTTTCTATCCCTTTGAAAGTTAGTAGAAATCCATATTTAACTAAAATATCCAAAGTTATGCCCTTAAAAAATTATCCGTAGTTCACCATTTTACCGTTATATATATAACGGTAAAATACCGTTATATATATAACCGGCATGTGCATCGCACATAGCCCATTGAAAGTTTCCAAACACCATGTTAGTAATTATTTCACTCTATACCCTTCAGTTACTTAAAAATTTGAAGTTCAGTCTTTAAAAATTACTGAAGTTTTCCTTTCGTTGTTATGTACAGGTGCTGTATTTATTCCAAACCATGTCACTAGGCGTTTCCACTTCTTTAAAAGTTAGTATAAATTGTAATTTATCTAAAACTTCTAAAGTCTCAACTTTCAAAATCTACCCTAATTTATAATTTCACCGCTAGGCGCCTTGGGTGAGTACATCCCACTCCACTTCATTAGATGTTTTCATCCCTTTAAATGTTTCTTGATATCTCATTTAGTTCCAAAATCTAAAGTACCATCCTCGAAAATTATTCTAATATCCTCTTTCTAATGGTATGTGTTAGTCATGCACATTATACATAACCTCTCGGTAAACGCTAGCACTCTCTAATATATACTAGATTTCCCACTTAACTGAAGAAACTTTAAAGTCCTATCCTTAAAACCTACTCTAGTATCGCTTTTCCATCACTATGATCGAACATTTGTATCACACATAGTCCATTAAAAGTTTCCAAACACCTAGATGTACTTAAAAATTTTAAGTTCGATCTTTAAAAAATACTGAAGTTTCCCTTTCGTTGTTATATATTGGTTGTGTGTATCATGGGTACTACCTTATCATATGTTTATATCCCTTTAAATGTTCCCAAATACTCTATTTAGTTAAAGAAATGCCAAGTCTTCTTCTAAAAATACTACTGTAATGCTCTGGCCGTAGAGGCACTACTGTTGCGGTTCCCGCAAGTCGAGGGAATCACAGCTGACGATGATCGAAATCCGTATGGTCGCTGGTCATGTGTTTTGTAACTTATGTTATTTAATTTCTGCCAATGGTTGGCGATTGACACACCAGTGCTAAATCTCGAGGATAGATTTTTAACAATTTGTTCAAAGTTTTCGCCGGTATTCAGCCTAAGGGCGATCGCTGCCTGTGAAATTAGTTTGGTGTTTAGTGCAAAAATTTTTTCTTCCTCCTTCCACTGGAAGAAATTGGCAGTGTTATTAAGTTTAGTGATGAATTCAGGAAAGGATTCCCCTTCTGCTCCACCAAATGTGGGAATCAAATTTAAAGCGTAAGTTAAGTTTGATGACATACTTTCTAAATGTATACAATATCACAATCAAACATAAATACAAGATAAATGTTTCAATAATTAATAATTAAAGATAAATTATTTAAATATAGCAAGTATTATTTAAAATCTCAATTTCACATTTAATCACTATATCATTAATTTTTCTCTCCTTTTTTTTTTTCTATAGACTTACCTTTCTACAGGTATTTACCACATCCTTTCGTCGGATTGCTCAAGAAATATAATCACTCTTTTCTTTTTACCACCTTAAAAAACATTTCATTCATTTTTTTTTTTATTTTTTTTTTAAATCACAATTTTGTTACACTTCTGAAAAAAAAATTTATTCTGCTTTTCGAAGACTCGGGAATCGACCTCCCGATGTCAACGTATACTTAACATAAGTGATGTTGCTTTTCATATTCTGCCCCAGGAATGGCAAATATAACCTTTATTGCAGGCTTGGATGTCGACGGCACCATTTGTAATGCTCTGGCCGTAGAGGCACTACTGTTGCGGTTCCCGCAAGTCGAGGGAATCACAGCTGACGATGATCGAAATCCGTATGGTCGCTGGGTGGTAGTGAAACATGGTCGATCTTCTGTTGCGTTGTGTAATATGTTCTTGAATCGTAAACTGAAAAGAGAATTCGGTCGCTTCGGGATGGATGATCATTCTGGAGGTAGAAGTAGACGATGAGAAAGCTCATTTGATGAATACCTTGGATTGCATGGATGTGAAAGCTCACGAGGATGGCAACCGGGAAAAACGGAAGTAGCGGTGTACTGCCTTGGCGAATTTGGAGAATGAGAAGACACCAACCTCAGTTTTCAGCTTAAATATATATTTATTTGTCTCCAGCATAATTTGTTTCGAAGTCAGGATTACATTCGTTGATTACATGAGGTCAGAATATAGATCAAACGATCTGACTATTAAATCGAAACTCATTGACAAAATCTTCAATGATTAAATTACAATAAAACATTTCGAATTCATCATCTCACCACTGAAGTGAATCTGCTCGCTAAAATCTTTAATTACATATTTTAGAATATCTCCGAATCTGACTAATAGAATTTTCATTCGTTGCCCCGACAAGCAAAGCGCGACCTACCCCGTCCGCGTCGCATCGCCAATTAATTTATTTACCGAAAAAAGACTTAAGCTTCATTTGTATAATTGCGCACATTCATGACGAGATGAAAAATAACACCGGTATATTTCTATATAAAAATATTTCGCGGGAAGAGCGAAAGTACGTCATATGTATTAATGCGCGAGGGGTTATCGTTACAGACTGAACGGCTCCAGAACGGAGGAGTGAAATATTTGGCTTTTTATCAAAATGTATTAATTTATTCTTAAGAACAAAGTTCGAAATCGAAAGTAGAATTTAGAATTATCGAAACGATGGAACAAACTAGATTTTTGAAACAGCGTTTCCGAAACATGAATTTTGAAGAATTTAATTTAATAAAAGAGGGGGGGAGTATTTCACTACACTACCTTAGATCTACATTCCATAAGCGGGCGTGGGTAATACGCATTGTATATAACCCCCTCACTAAGCATGTCTCCCTTTTTAGCAGTTGGTAGAAATCGTATTTAGCTAAAAATTCAAATTCTAACCTTAAAAAAAATCTGCCAGTTCTCCATTTTATTGGTATGTATTGATCATTCACATGTTGAATAACCCTAAACACTATATTTATTGAAAACATTTCAAAGTCTCGTCTTTAAGAACTATCTCAGCATTCATTCCTATCGCTTTGTGTTGAGCGTGAGTATCGTGCATGTCGTCTCAATCTGTGTATCCATCCGCTTTAAATGTTTTATGTGTTAAATTTCACTCGATGCACGATAACATGTGTTAAATTTCACTAAGTGTAAAATCACATTTAGCAGCTTTTGAAACACTGTAAATTGTATTTATCAATTTTTTGAAAGACAAAAACTTGTATTTATTAAATTTCGCTTAAAAATAGCATGCATGTAAAAATATATGTTATTTTCCTTAAGAAAATTAACGCGCATGTTGTTTTTTAAACGTTGAAAATCACAAGACGGCCTTTTGTTAGCTCTATTGTCCGTGAATATATGTGGAGTTTCACTCGCAGTTCGATAAAGCTATTCCTCACTAAGCAGTGTGACATGTGTGAATGCCCTCTGTATTCATATTCTTCTACCACGGTGAATGTTTTAAACAGACTTCTATCTATACAAAGGATTGGGAGGGGGCATTATCACTTATATCATTTACGAGTCTAAAGCTTTGAAAGCTCTAGGATATATTGATATTTTTAAAGAGCTGCTTTTTAATAGTAGTTTTTCATTAATTAATAAATACAATATATTAAGACATTCACATTTTAAAAAGCCACTATCTTACAGCATGAATACATTGCAAGCACACTATGCTTGGTATAAACAGAATGTATTCCACGAAGTTTTTCTTGAGAGGGATTTAAAGGATACATTCACCTCATTTTTAGAAGTTGAAAACATATATTTGTGAAATTAAAAATTCTTATGTTTGTTAATTCAAGTGGTTTAAAACACATTTTTATTAGTTTTGTGAATGTTCAAATTATTTGCTTTCTAAAATAAGTACACTCTGCAATTTTTTTGATATTTAAGAGAGGATGCTACTCCCACTCGATGCACGCACCACCAAAATTCGCTCAATTCGCTCGATTCACACAATTCGCTCGATTCACTCAATTCACTCGATTCACTAGATACACATATCCCTGAAATTCCCGAAATTTAAGTGGTTTAAAACATGTTTTTCTTAGTTTTTTACAAGTTCAAAACATGTTTTCGTGAAATTCAAACACTTCAAAACACATTTTTGTTAGTTTTTTGCTTAAAATTTGCACAAGTGCGAAAACGTATGCTATTTCCCCATTCTCACTCGAAACACATATAGCCGAAATTCTCGAAATTCGAGTGGTTCAAAATACGTTTTTATGAAATTTTGTAAGTTCAAGACACATTTTTGTGAATTCAAGTGGTTTAAAACATGTTTTTTTGTTAGAAATCGTTCAAAATGTGCACAAGTGCGAAATCTAAGCTGATTAAAACGTGCATTTGGGAAATTTAAACACAAGAAAATCACATTTGTTTGTTTTTGCAAGTAAAAAACTTGTAGTTGGGAAATTTTAGAAGTAAAAAAGCGCATTTTTACTAAAATTTGTAAGTTGAAAACAAACATATTTCTGGGATGAGGGAATGCCACCCTCACTCGGTACATGCACCCCTGAAATTCCCGGGATTCTCGACATTCCCGAAATTGAACTTTTTCAAAATACGTTTTTCACAAGTAAAAACTTACATTTGCTAAATTCTGTTAGTAAAAAAACACGTTTTGTGAAAAATCATCAAAAATTTGCACAAGTGCGAAAACACACACATGTTAATTTCCATAGAGAAATTAACACATGTGTGCCTTTGAAATGTAGAAAACTTACATTTGCTAAATTCAAACACATCAAAACATGCATTTGGGAAATTTTGTTTGTAAAAAACTTGCATTTACTAATTCAAGTGGATTCAAACACCTATCTGTTATTTTCTGAAAGTAAAAACACACATTTTGTAAATTCGTTCATAGAAAACGCTCATTTGTAAAATGTGTATTTTTAATAAAACCGAGTTTCGTCTTGGATATTATTCTCTTTCATGACGATGATAGTAATTTTTTCACTGAATAAGTATACGTAACCGTCTTTTAAGAAATGTTTTGAATCACAGTTAACTTCACAGCTAAATCCACAGTTAAGTATTCGTAATTACTACGTAATCATCTTGACGGAGGGATATCCAATATTAGAAAAATCTCCAACTTGGGTAGAGCCCCCTTTCCACTACGATGTGGCCCTGGCGTTGTGTATACCACATCCTCTGTTACATCTTCTGACGCATCTTCTGATACAGAACCACAGGCATTGCTATAGCAATCCGAATGCTAAACACAATAGAAGCATCGTTTTTCAATATTTTTAATAAGAAAAACAATCCCATTAAGCGAGAACAATTTCAAGTACCGTCTTGAATAGTCCCTCTTTTAGACACTAAGGGCGCTTCTCTTCCTCTGCAGCAGAAGAGCAGGTGTTGTCACCCCAAAAGTTTCTTCGAATCTTAGGAAAAATCCTAAGTTTCGTCTTGAGTAGTTCCCCTTTTGGCCGCTAGGGGGAGCTGGTGGTACTGCTCTTGCTCTGCAGCAGAAGGGCAGGTGTTGCCACCCCCTAACAGTTTCTATCCCCAAGAGTTGCTATGGCAAGTGGCATGTTAAACAAAAAATAATGTCTAAGTTCCATCCTTAATAGTCCTCCTTTTGGCCACTAAGGGGCGCTGGGGCTACTGCTCTTCCTATGCAGCAGAAGAGCAGGTGTTGCAATCCCCAAAAAGTTACTATCCCCAAGCGTTGCTATGACAACTGGAATGTTAAAAAACTGTAAGTTCCATACTGAATAGTTCCCCTTTGGGCCGCTAGGGGGCTCTGGGGTACTGTTTTTCCTCTGCAGAAGAGCAGGTGTTGCCACCCCAAAATGTTTCTATCCCCAAGCATTGTTATGGCAATTGGAATGTTAAACAAAAAAATGTCCAAGTTCCATCCTGAATTGTTCCCCTTTTGGTTGCTAGGGGGTACTGGGGGTACTGCTCTTCATCTGCGGCAGAAGAGCATGTGTTGTCACCCCCAAAAGTCTATCCCCAAGCGTTGCCAACTGGAATGTTAAAAAAATATCTAAGTTCCATCCTGAATATTTTCTCTTTGGCCGCTACTTGGAGCTGGGTGTACTGCTCTTCCTCTGCAGCAGAAGAGCGGATGTTGCCACCCCCAAAAGGTTTATATTCCCAAGCGTTGCTATGGCAACTGGAATGTTAAAAAATGTCTAAGTTTCATCCTGAATAGTTGCCCTTTTGGCCGCTAGGGGGCGTTGGTGGTACTGCTCTTCCGTTGCCACCCCGATAAAAAGTTTCTAAACCATGAAAACCCAAAATATTTTTCCATTTCCCCCTTTTACCCCCTCGTCCATGGTTACGAAATCCAAGATGGCGGCCATTTTTCTCTTTGCTCTTCACTGATCTTCCTCTGCATCAGAAGCGGCAATTCTTGTCTAGTCTTGTTGTAGTCACAAGTACCCAACGAGTGCTAGTTGTGCTCTTGTTATAGATCATAAACACAGAACAGCAGGTACTAAAGTCACAGCGAGAAAAACCTCGGTGGTGACAAGTTAAAAGTCCGTCATAATGGTGATAAATTTGCAGCAGAACTTTAATCTCAAACTGCACGAGGTCTGAAGGTAAAGTCACAAAATTCGCTAATTGGATTCGTTTGCAATAACCTGGAATCATGCCTCGACTACAGCAACTAGTTTGTTTCGTTCTCGAGGTTAGTTAAGCATTTAGAGGCATGTAAAATTGTGACACATGAAATGTTTATCTTGCTGCTACTACAGTAAAAGCTATTTGGTACTGAAGAACTCGAGGAAGAGTGAAACTGGTTCATCCATCATCAATGCTGTTTGCTGCAGTTAGAGCAGGATTCTACACTATTGGAAGCGGCCATGAGTGGTTTTTAGGATTCGTAAATATTTAAAGGACATAGTTGTTACAGACTTTATTGACAAATTTCTGGAACGGTTACAAAAGAACATTTCAATGAAGTATGTTAATTAGACCATATCGACATACAAAGATAAACAACTAGTACAAAATTTTGCCACGAGGCTTCAACTTTTAGGTGTTGCAAAGGAAAGTGCTACAAGTTCCTTACGCCGTTGAACTAAACTATATAATTTACTCTAACTTGATGGAAATCCCTCACACACAAAAAATTGTTTTATTATTATATCTAGAAAACCGCTTTCAATATGGGAAGGATATCAGAAATATACTGAAAGCAAGGGTAGCGTGTTACAAGCTAAACGCTCCTGCGACATTTGATAAAGAGACACATTTGTGATTAGGCTAAATTATAAGGGGGTCACACGAGTTGCATCCGACCTCAATCGATTTATATTATGAGTTATGGACAAATTTCTAACCCCCTTAAAAAGTTATTTACCTGAACAAACTAATCTATATAGATAAGCAATATGTCATATAACCCAGCATAATGAAACACACATTAAAACGTTTACTGAAATCGAGTAACTTTCAAAGCTTAACTTTTTTTTTTGTTTATATTTCTGAACTTGGCAATTATCCTAAAAAATTACAATGAAAATACATGTCTCTTGACGCCTGTTACATAACTCTTATTAATGAAAGATATTTAGAAAATATCGAAATGTTGTAAAGGTATGCTTTTGTACATTGTGAATGTTTCAAAATTTTTATTTTGGACTCCTTCCCAATTTAGTAATAGCAGCGTATTACAATACTTGTAAGTTATGAAATTGAGTGTGTAAGATGAAATTTGTATCTAATAGATAAATTTTCCAATCACAATTTCATTTCCACCATCATTTCACTGATTTCGTACAGGCTATCTTATGCTGACGAGCACATGATACTGCTTCATAGGTGCTGATATTTGCAATAAGAGTGTAATCCTAACTTCGGTACCGTTTCTTAAAGCTGCATTCTGTGAGTACAATATACACTCGTTGAAAACTAAATCAATATAATAATTCATTTTTTCTATATTTTTATTACAGGTGGCGCTCTATCTGTGGTTTTAGTCGATCGTCTTCAAGATGACCAGGTAAGCATTTCAAGAGAGATTGTTGATGTTTACAAGGACAGACCCCTCAGACTCGTTTCCAAGTTCATCAAGAGCAATTACGGTGACAGCAATTTTCACATTATGCGAAAACTAGCAGGGATGGGCACAAATTAAAAATTAAAACGCACAGAAGACGAAGTCATCCTGGGTTGTACGCGACATTGGGATAGTAAGCAAGATGAAGTTCGTAAAGGAAGATATAGAATAGATATAGACTTTGAGTTCCTGGTGTAAATAATTTTGTTCAGTCTTTTGTTTTAAAGTATACCATAAGTATTGTCTCTTATGATGCACTATAAAGAAAAATTTGATCTGTAAATATTTTATAATAACATTGTATACACTTGATTTTTCAGCGCAAGATAAAAATGAAATAATTTGCAGTTATTTAAATCGTTAGTTTTAACTTCAGTAAGATTTTCTATTTCCTAAAACATGCTCATATACTTTATGATCAGATAAATTTCAGACCATTTATTTTCAATGATGCATGCCATGTATTCTGCTGTAGCCATTAATATGAGATATACATTTAACTTTTTAAAAACTAAATATATAACTAATTGGTAACTTACTCAACCTCGTTATATCATGACCTTTGAAAACTGTAAATTTGAAATTCAGCTTCTACCTTTAAATATTTTGCTTTCTGGTTAAAATTTATCCCACGCTTATATTTATCTTTTACTAGCAGTATATGTATTTTTTTTCCATATGTCAGGCTATTAAGGCTATATAATAAACATATTTTAATATTTATTCTATGCTCCTCGAATTATCATCATACCGTTTGCTAATATTATGAAACGTTTCTGAATATCCCAATTTAATTTGTTTTCTAATTTTCAAATCATTACATTTCAATATATTATTATTATTATTATTATTATTATTATTATTATTATTTTTACTACTATTATTAATATCATATTTATCATACTATATAATAATAATAATATGATAATAAATACGATAATAATAGTAATATTTATTATTATTATAATAATAATAATTATTATTAATATCATTTATTATTATTACTATTATTTTTTAATATATAATTATTATTAAAATTAATCATTTAAAGATGATGCATTACAAGAAACGATTTTAATGAAATTATATAAATTTTTAAACTTTATATTATTGCATATTTCATACAACTTATGATACTCACGTTAAGAAGAATAATTAGGAAATGTATCGGATTTTTGTTCCTGTAATAAATAAATGAAAAAATGATTTTGTTAAATGCTATATTTTTAAGTTGAATACAAATCATAATGGAAATCTTTAATATTAGTTATCTGAAATTAAAATACTATAAATTTATATAAAATATTTATAAAACTATCGAAGGTTTTATATATGCGGGTTTATGCCTAGAGTCAGAATGAATAAATTTCCTTATTCATTGTCTTAAGATTCAATTTTACTCACAAAATAGTTCAAAATATTAATACTTAATACAAATTACATTTAAGTTGAGGTTTTAAAATATTTTTTTTTTATTTGGCGAGTTAGCTCAATTTGAAACCTATTCAAAACTCCAAAATAACGGAAATATTGAGAACGGTTTGCATCATTCTCTATTAAACGGTTAGGGAACGGTTAGTTCCAAGTGTTATTATTCAACCGTTCCGGTTTATTGTGACTACTAGAGTAGTGGTAGTGAGTCGAATAGCTGTTTCATTCTTTACCCGTTAGTGTAATAAAGCACTCTCATTTGCGCATGTGAGTAAACTAAGTTACTCATATTGTTAGAACCAAAAATAGGTAATGTTTTCAAATGTTTGATAACACCTGTTAATAAACATATTTTGCTAGGAAGCAGCATTTAACAAATATATATAAGTTCATCAACCGGTTTTGTAAAAGAAACGAGCTACATTCAAATAATCAAACCAAACCTGTTAATAATTCTACAGGAATTTTTTGATCCCATTAGATTATTCGGGACTTATGCAGTTTACCGATATCGGTTGGTGAACTTTAAAATATGAAGACGTACATTGTTGCCAGAAGAACGTGACAAAACAAAATGTATGCAATAATAAAATTCAAATGAATGGAAATACAAGTTAAGTTTAAATACCAATAAATAAGTATGTTGCTTGTTGCATATAACTTTATAATACTTCCTAAAAAAAAAAAACTTCTGCGTTTATTAATTAGAATTTTTAAATTATTTGCTTAATTTTCTTAATTTTAATTTTTAAAAACTGATTACTTTTCTAGAAATTTATATTCTTTTTCAATATCTTAAATCTCAAAATGTTTTGTTTACCCTTGAATGTTTAAATTTGAAAACCTTGTATTACTTTCAATAATTTAAATTTAGGAACTTCTATTATTATAATTTAAATTTCAAACCTTTATTACGAAGAAACGAGCTTCATTGCACCATGAAACTTCACGTTGCATAGGTAAAGTTCCAATGCATTATAAATGGCTACTCATCTTTTCATTATTTACGAATATTTGAGATTCGGTAAACTTCCCAAGTACTGAATATGTATATAAATAAAATTAAAAATCTGTCTGTTTATTTGTTTGTGTGTTTCTTCGTTTCTTCGTCAAGGGAGAACGTCCGAATGGAATTTGATGAAATTTTTACGGTAGATTTGAAATATCTTACAGAATCCACTTCAAAGGTAAGAATTTGCAATATCGTCCTAATAGGTCAAAGGTAGAATGTTGGCTGGTCAGTTCGGAGATCCAGGGTTCGAGTCCCGATTGGGGCGACAAGGTTCTTATATGAGGTCTACTTAAAATTTAGTTTATATTTGGAGTTTCTAGGATCGTTATCAAGATATCAATAACAAGAAAGTTGCATCATGCATAAAGCATTGATTATGAAACATTTTCCAACTGCAAAGCAATTTTATTTAAACATCTCTAAAATTCGATACATTCAGCGGTAATATTTTCAAAATTATAACAGTACTATATTAATTTATCATAATTGAAAACTTAAAACTTCATCGAAAAAAATGAGCCTTCTTCAAACGACGTCGTTGAAATATAAATCGCGCTGCTCTCTATGTAAAAGCTGTAAATATTTCATTCATACACTTTTATTCCATTCCTTTCATTCATCACAATACTATAATAATTTATTCTATTTAAAATCTTAAAACCATGGAGGTGCAAGTAATTTAACTCTATGCTTAAAATTTCATCGAAAGACCGTCTGCTTCTCTATGTAAAATCAATGAATGTTTCATTCATATCAGCTATATTGTAGACTCCATACGCTAAATAATTTTGTGTTAAAGGAATTCAGCAATTCTTATACAACTCATCCTATATCTTTATGTGTTTACATTCTCCATAACTAAAAATTAGGCTTCGTTGTAGAAATTATCTACATTTGATGATCATTTAAACTCAAATATATTGTAATTGCGTTGTTTCAAAATATAGATGCACAGAAATTAAGCAAAAATAAAGTGGTTTTAGGACTGATACAACATTGAATATAAATTAAAAAGAACTTTAAAAATCACGAATTGGATTTGACACAAGATGGATGCCCCCGGCCGTCCAAATGGTTGCTCGTGTCCCCTGGATGAGTCGGACGGTCTGGGTCTTCTACAAGATGGATGCCATATTTTATTTTGTAGTGGGTTACGTAATCTCTTCATATAATATGGATGTAATTATTAGTTTAATTTTTATTTAAAAAGTTACTGAATATATTTTGCTGAAATTTTTTTAAAATATTTTATGGTATAATTTGAATATTTCCTAAAACTTTCGAAACAATTTGTGAATTTTATATTTGCTTATATATACGAATAAAACGATATATGAAATATATATTGCTTATACGAAATAAACGAATAAAACGATAATTCTAATCTCAGAATTATATACTTTCAGTACAATAGATGGTAATATATAGGACAAGTATTGGAATCGTGTCGAAAATCGCAATTTGAGTTTTCTACGGATTTACGCGTTTTGTAACCTCTAGAATACGAAAAACTATTTTAGTATGACATCTGGTGTGTGTTTGTGTCTGTCTGTGCAATCTATATATCCACTCTAACTCAAAAACTAATTGACAAAATTCTATAAAATTCTATAGATAAGTCACTTGTGGGTTACCCTGGTGCTGATTAGATTTTAGTACTATTCGGGGTAAAAGAACCCGATTTTTTTTGAGGAAGTGCCAGCAAAAATCGTATGTATCCACCCTAGCTAAAATAACTAATTCTCCAAATTTCATAAAATGTGGTAAAAAATTCATTTCTCGGTTACCTGTGACCGATGGGTCATATATAACGTCGTCCAACGTTAGTCAGATGGGCAGCCCTTAGTTAAGCCCAAAATAGATAACATTATTCTATCGTCCCACAAAGTATGAGATTGCGAAAAATTTAAATTGAAATGCTTTTGAGTACTGTCCATATATACCGATAATAATATAAAACTATATTTTATATAATGAATGATTTCCTTTAATCAATAGGCTGAGGGTATTTGGTTTTATTCCTTTACATCTAGAAAGCTGCACCGAATAGGCCGCAGCAAATGAAAATAGACAAGAAAGATCAATCATGTATAAAACATAGATTATAAAACACTTTCCAGCTCTAATTTTATTTAAACATCTCTAAAATGCGATACGTTCAGCGGAAATATTTTTAAAATTATCAGAATACTGTAATAATTAATTATATTTGAAAATTAAAACTTCATCGAAAAAACGAACTTCATTCAAATGACGTCATTGCAATATAAATCGCCTGACTCTCTATGCAAAGCAGTAAATATCTCATTCATACATTTTTATTTCATTCAGAGTACTACAATAATTTATTCTACTTTAAAACTTAAAACCATGGAGGTAAATGTAATTTAACATGAATTAACTATGCATGAAGCTTCATCGAAAAAGTTTGCCATTAAATCGTCTTCATCTCTATGTAAAATCAATGAATATTTCATTCATATCATCTATATTGCAGACTCCAGAGCAAAATAATTTTGAGTTAAGGAAATTCAGCAATTCTTGTACAACTCATCTTACAGCCTACAACTCATCTTACAGTCTAATCTGTTTACATCTCCATAAGTGAAAATTAGGTTTCGTTGTAGAAATAATCAAAGTTTGATGATCATTTAAACTCCAATATATTGTAATTGTGTTATTTCAGAATACAGATGCACAGAAATTAAGCAAAAATAAAGCGGTTTTAGGACGGATACAACACTAAATATAAATTAGAAATATCTTTAAAAATCACAATTTTGACACAAGATGGATGGCATTGATCATTTAAACTCAAATATATTGTAATTGCGCTGTTTCAGAATACAGCTGCACAGAAATTAAGAAAAATAAAGCGGTTTTAGGACGGATAAAACACTAAATATAAAAATAATTTTAAAAATCACGATTTTGGCACAAGATGGATGTCATATTTTATTTTGAAATGTGTCATGTGATATCTTCATATAATGGTGACGTGATCTCTTCATATAAAGGGTGCAATTATTATTTAAATTTTTATTTAAAAAACTATTCAGTATATTTTGCTGAAATCTTTTTTATATATATTATAGGATAATTTGAATATATCCTAAAACTTTCGAAGCAATTTGTGAATTTTAAATTTGCTTCAAAAATGTTTGCAAAATTAGGTCCCATAAGGTTCAATGTATTTCATTTTTACACCCCGGGTTCAATACAAAATTGATTGGGTGATATTATTCATTTATATTCCCATAGGTCCCACAAGCCGTCTGAAAAACATACTAAAATTTCATTTTGTTAAAGTAATTTTTACGGCAGTTATCGTGCGGGCAGACATACAGACAGAAAGTACAAAGTCATAAAAACTTTTCAACTATGTTGTAAAGTGTTAAAAACGCACTATTAAAACTTTCATTGAGATAGCATTATGCAGACGATATTTGTTTCACAAAGTTATTTGGGAAAAATGATATCATATCATGTTGCTAAGCAACGGAATCAAACCCAATGAGTTAATGCAGTAATAAATATTTTTGATTTATATATATAATAAAAAAATGTATATTATCGAAATTATATTTTTGATTAGATTATGCTCATTGTGTTTAAAGATTACGGGATTATTGATATTTTCAAATTCTTACTTCATCTGTTTTATTTTGGTGAAATATTTTTCAAATCCATATACTGTATTAAGGTACATCTTTCAATACACGAGTATATCTTGTAATCCACGAAAACATAAGTAGTACAGGCACACTATTTTAGCGCTTTTTTTTTGCATATATTGATACCATTTCATATTTTTTGTAAATTTGTTTATAAACGGGATCAGTATGTTTTATTCCTCAGATCTCATCTACCTGTGAAGATAATTCTGATTGAATTTCATATTTTCTGTAAATCTATTTATAAACGGTACCTGTATGTTATATCTTTCATATCTGCCTGGGAAGATAATTTTACAAAGAAAAAAAAATAAAAATTAAATAATAATTACACCCTTTATATGAGGAGATCACGTGACCCACTTCAAAATAAAATATGGGATCCATCTTGTGTCAAAATCGTGATTTTTAAAGTTCCTTTTAATTCATTTTTAGTGTTGTATCCGTCTTAAAACAGATTTATTTTTGCTTAAATTCTGTGTATCTATATACTGAAACAACGCAATTATAATATAGTTGAGTTTAAATTATCATTCAACTTTGATTATTTCTACAACGAAGCCTAATTTTCCCTTATGGAAAATGTAAATACCAAAAGATGTAGAATGAGTAGTATAAGAATTGCTGCATTTCTTTAACGCAAAATTATTTAGCTCATGGAGTCTGATTAATAGCTGATATGAATGAAATATTCATTGACACAGAGATGCAAACAATTTTTTTCGATGAAGTTTTAAGCATAGAATTTAATTACTTGTACCTCCATGGTCTTAATTTTTAAATAAAATAAATTATTATAGTATTTTGATAAATGAAATGAATGAAAAAAAATTATGAAGGAAATGCTGTTTCTATATAGAGAGCCAGGCGTGTTATATTTCGATGGCGTCATTTGAATAAATTTCATTTGTTTTCGATGAAGTTATCAAATATAATTAATTATTGTAGTATTATGATAATTTTAAAAATATTACCGAGGAATGCATTTTAGCGATGTTTAAACCAGATAATTTATATTTCAATGCCGTCATTTGAATGAAGTTTATTTTTTTCTGATAAAGTTTTAAGTTTTCAAATATAATAAATTAATGTAGTATTGTGATAATTTTAAAAATATTACAGAGGAATGTATCGCATTTTAAAGATGTTTAAATAAAATTTTCAGTTGGAAAGTGTTTCATAATCAGTGCTTTATGCATGATTGATCTTTCTTGTTTAAGCCTGCTTATTGTATTCAGTTTCGACGTTTGCCGATATTTTAGGTAATAATAACAATTTCTGACCGGCTATTCTTATAAAATCTAATCAGCATCAAGGTAAAGAACACTTCGTGGCAAATGTCCCACAATTTTCAGTCCATCCAAAAATCGAATTCGAAATTCAATTCGAATTCTCTCAAATAGTTTAAAAAATCGAGTCGAGATCGACTGGATGTATTGAACTATGTATTCAATGTTTGAACTAAGTAGTAATGAAATAAAATAAAGTAAATTAAATTATTTTGTTGATTTCAGGTATGTTCAGGCAAACGTTAGAAATCTGTCTTTCAATATTCTGAGCACAAAATCAAGTATTTGACATATTTGGAAAAACGAGCCTTCAGATTGAGTCCGGCATGCATTATTCTATATTATTTGAAAATGCCACTTATTCGGGTCGGGTTATGGTTTTAGTTCCCGGGTGGGATAAACCTAATTTAAGTGCAGAATTTCAGCCCGTAAGCCTGTTACGTAATACAATGTATTCTACGGAAAGTAACAATCAGTTGAAAGTAAAATAATGAAGTTAGAGATTGAAAAGTGTGATAATAAAATGGCTGCTGGACATCCATCTAACATGTTTTTTCCTGGCGGCCCCAGAAGCCCTACGAGACCATGGGACAAAAGGCTAACAGAGCCCAATTTTTGACATATTCCCCCGGAGGGGGGGGGGTCGAAAAGTCTTTCCAATTGTTCCAGAAGCTCTCGTTGACCTAGGAGGATAAATATTTGCACATATATAGTATCGACTCTGGGGAAGAACCTAACGGAGTCGGACTTCTGTTTCTCTCCGTATTTTTAAAATAGATAATTCCGAACCCTACAAAATTTACCCCCCTCATTAGCCTAGAGATCTAAATACTTGCAAACTTATAGTATCGAACTGATTTTCGTTCCCGAGTACGGGCATAATAGGGGAGGGGAGAGAGATCGAAAAGTCTTTTCAGACCCGTCAGGAGGAGCACTTTAGTGAACTAGATATCGTAATTTTATAGTATTGGAACAGAGTGAAATTTTCGAAAAAGAGGGCTATTTTCTTCCCTAAGTACCGTACATTGTTAAGCAAAACAAAAACGTATTAGAAAATGTTACAACCTGAAAGGCTTAAATACTCTGAAAAGCATAAATACTAATCGAGTCTGAACGTGTTTATACATGTTACATTTGAAAGATATTAGAAATAAACGCAGAGAAAAAGCAACAACGGATGCAAGGAAAATCATATTTATTTGAATAGAAACAAGTTTGTTTTGTCCTTCAGCTCTGTATTATATACAGCTTCTCATTATTTCTTTTCTGAATGGAATCTATGGCTAAGCAATGGAGTACACGTCCCTCTCTGGACCACGTCCCCCCCCCCCCCTCCCAGTCCCGAACTGCGTCTTTGTTGACATGGTCATTAGGGTAGATTCTACGGAAGCAGTCCACTTTTATGGCTTCGGTCCGAAAAGAAGTGTCCAGCGTGGAATAACTATTGCTTTGAAAGACTTTAGAAAGAAACGTTACTGATATTCTGGTATTTTGTATAAACAAGAAACGAGCAAACTATTATTACAGGAGAAACTATCAATTCAACAACTTTGTTTAAGGATATATTTATCTATACAAAGTTAATATGAGTTTCCATATATATATATATAAATATGTATATATATATATAAATATGTATATATATATATATATATATATACATATATATATATATACATATATATATATATATATATATATATATATATATATATATATATATATATATATATATATATATATATATATATATATATATATATATATATATATATATATATATATATATATAAACAAAACGGAAACTATGGTTCAACGACCGGAATGACTAACAATCCAACTCTAGCACATATGTTAAGATATAGTTTTAACCTAGGAAGCAATAGATTAAATTTACATAAAATCTATATTTATCCTTTCTATGACCAAGATTGGCTACTAGCACTTCAGAATATCGATGCACAATAATACGATAAAAATTATATAAGTATAATTTAAATAGATTATAAGCTCTGGAAATAGATATAAATAAGAGGGAAATACGATTTAAATAGATTATGAGCTCTGTAATATGCGCAAATGCACCGGCAAGCAAGTTAGTAAAATAATGTTATATTTTGTCGTGAAGTCTATGGCCGAAGTATCCAGATTGAATCGAAAAGAATACAAAACTGCTAACTAGCTATAAACTGTTAGCGAGTCATTTGTAGCGCTTTGAGAGTCTGTAAACAAAATATATGACAAAAAAAGAATATACTTGATTCAACTTTACTCGAGTTTATTTTTACAAAATGCTATTCTCGCAAAACCATTTTGGCGCCATCGGACTGGAGTAATCGGCAATTTTCATTTACTAGAACTGTATGTTGTTTTTAACTCTGAAACCCAACAACTAGGGGGGGGGGGGGTAGATTTGTATGAAAGTTTTGTAAAATTTAATTTAAATAAATATTGCTTAAAGTACGATGTGCCAACTTCTAGGCAAATAAAATTTTGCTGTGTGAAACCAATTGTTAGAGCGCAAAGCAACCGATTCCCATAAATAAATTTCAGATTTATATTTAATATTTTTAATACTTCAATAGAAATATATTCCTAATTGTTATTCAAAAGCGAATCCGTTATTATGGAAACCATTTAGTCAATGGAAGCACGATGTGCGTTTGTAGACAAAACTGTGTAAACAGGCAGTTATAACTTTCACAGAGTATTTATCTTGCTTTGCCGTAAGTATACACACAACATATAAACTGGTCATTTCACAAGGGACATTAACTCTGAAATTGCTTTAAGCTGTAGTACCATGAATTGCCATCACATTTGGTCTTTCATTTATAGTTGGAGTTTACGTTATTGTGGACATAATGGTTGACGTGTTGTTCCATAAATTGTTCTATTTGGAATGCCAACACGGTGCATAATCCATATGTCTGTTTTATAATTATCTGTTTCGCCATCAGTTACTTGTTCTTGTTACTGGTTTCCGATGTAGTCCGATGAATCAATGGATTTAGTTACAAAACTTAATTAAAAATTGCGTTTTTCAGCCGAATTGGATGCCTTTTTTATTATTTTCTTTTTATATTTTGCTTTTTGTAAAAGAAGTTAGTATGCAAATTCAAAGATAGATATTTTAGAAGATTTTAAGAATTTGGAAGGTACATTAGACCCAAAGCGATGGGTTTCATAGATCATCTAAAAACATCAAGTTTCAATTTATCGGCCGTACGGTGGCAACAAGTTATCTAAATCACAAATCTCGTATAGTTTCATTCTACATGAATAATTTACAGTGGATTGCCACAAAAATGCTAAGAATTTCAGTTTGTGATATGCACAATTATTAGGATGCACAATTATTATGATTAAAATTAGGCTCTTTCAGTACTAATAAAATATAATTTAATAGTATGCGATACTTTACAAGAAAAGGGCCAGTTGTCGGAAATTTTAAAACTGATTTTAGGGCCTTGTTATATACAGCTTTTCAGGTAAATTCTACGAAATAAAAATGCATATCTTTACGTTACTTGTTCTTGTTACTGGTTTCTGATATAGTCTGATGAATCAATGGATGTAGCTACAAGACATGCCTTAATTAAAAAATTGCGTTTCTTAAAAATTTCATTGGATGCTTATTTTACTTTTTTCTGATTGCAATTTTTGCATTCCGTAAAAAGAAGCTAGTAGGCAAATTCAGACAGATGTTTTATGGAGGTTCTACTGCTTTTGAAGGTATATTGGTCCCAAAACGATGGCTTCATAAGTCATTTAAAACATTGAGTTATAATTCATCGATTATAAGGAGGCAACTAGTTATCTATAATCAGAAATCACATAAAAATATTTTCATTCTTTACATAAGTCTTTTACAGTGGAATGCGTCACAGATTCTATAAGGATTTTATTTTATGATTAAAATATTAAATTCAGGTTCTTTCAGTAGGAATAAAAGATAATTTAATTACATGTTATGGTTTACAAGAAAAGGGTCAGTCGTCAAAAATTTCAAAACTGAGTTGTTCAATACAACTTTTCTACAAAAAAGTATTCTACGAAAAAGAAATGCATATCTTTCCACTACTTGCAACTCATCTTACAAATTTTGCAATGTTAAACACACGAGAATATTAAGAGAAAATATTAAGAGAGAACATTGGCTTGAAAGTTCAGCTTTTAAATGCAATGTTTAATTTTAGCTTTATTTTAACACAGAGCATAATGAAAACGACAGTCGTACTGGAGAAGTGTGCAGCTACCTAGATCCACTGTAAACTAAAACTGATACAGATGTCGGCATTATACGTTATCTCAGAAGTAAATTTACAGATAACTGGTCCCTTTTCCTGCAAACCCTTATATACGGAATCATAATAATATGCATAGAGAAATTATTGCAATGCATTTCAATATTCTGAACCTTGTTAACGGCATATATTCTCATTTGAGGTGTTTTGAATAAGTTTGAATTAATGTTAAAGTGATTTCTCTCTGTAAATCACATACCATTTTACATATTTTTCATATTTTTTGTTAAAATCTGGTAGTTAATCAAAAGTATTTTAAATGCAATATGAAATTGGCTTTTACTGTCCCTTCAATATATGGCAAATAAATAAAAGTGAAGTCAATGATATAGGAGATAATTGTAATGGCGTTAATATTAAGATTATTAAAATTCGAAATTTGTATGGATTTACGTTCTCTGAGAATTCTAGAAAATAAATCTGTTCAGAGTGGGTGGCATAAGCGCCAACTTGAAAAATTTATTGGGGCTTAAAATTTTCAAAGGATTTAAGTCTAATTTATATTTCATTCAGCCAGATTATCTAGCACACAATAAGACGTCTGAAATGCTAAAATGAACAAATTATAGTTAAGTGCAGAAAACTATTTTTTTCTCTAGATTAATATTTGTTTCATTTATATTGATTTTGTAAGCACAGCATTATTATAATACAATAGACAGATACTGTGTAAATTTCTAGCTCAATTATCTTCATAAAAATAACAAAGAATGTAAAATTTAATTTTAGGTATTTTTACCAATGTTAAAAATGTCGACAAATTGCTTTTTAAATAATTTATGAATTAAAATCTTGTATTCAGAATACAATAAACAGTCCGAAGAGATAATTTCTATGCACACGTCTTTATATATAGTAAACAGGGAATGAATAATGAAAAACTTGTAGAATTAATAACAAAAAACAAAACTTACGCATGTATACATACATTTTACGCACTAAATATGCGGAAAAATACTATGCGTTCAAGGAAACCACAACAAAAATAATGGAGTTCAAAGAATGTCTCGAATCCAAGAAATCAGCTTCGCTGCTGGGTGGGGCGTCTGCGTGTTTGTGCAGAAGTTTGTTTCTACAATTAAAATTCGAAAGATTTTCAAGAAAAATGTATTTCTTAGCTCTAGGAATGATTATATTTGTATACAAATTCAAACGGTACAATGACACTTGTTTCTCAAAATCATCTGAGAAATTGGAAGTCAAAATATAAATATCTGTCAAAATATAAATATATTTAAGTAACATTATTGTCTATCTTGATATGGGCGCAGTTTTCTAAGAAAATGAACAAAAATTCCGCCGTCCATGCAGTTGCCTTACACCTTTCTGGTAGGTCGGACGGTCTGGGTCTCAACACTGCTGTAGGATAAATAGTTCTATTTCAATTTTTATATTAATCAGTTGGTGTTATTTAAAATTTATAAAATAACCAAATAAAAAGTGTAATTTCTGATAATTACAAATTTTAACAATTGCAAATTACAAATTTGAGAAATTAATTTCAAATCATATTTGAGGTTTAATTATAAAGCCTCATACATATTTCATGTGAAATTATAAGACACCTTACATATGTTGGGTAATTTTGATTAAAATTTTCCTTATAAAATCGTTGCCTTCAATTTTTATCGTCTGTGTATTTTTTATCGTCTGGGGCGCAATTTTCTATGAAAACGAACAAAAATTCTGCACTGCGGTAGGATAAATAGTTCTATTTCAATTTTTATATTAATCAGTTTGTGTTATCTAAAATTTCAGCCAGTTACAATAAAATTACCAAATAAAAAGTGTAATTTCTGATAATTACAAAACTAAACAATTACAAATTTGAGAAATGAATTTCAAATCAAATTTGAGGTTTAATTATAAAGCCCCTTACGAGGTAAAATTATAAGGCCATTTACATATGTTGGGTAATTTTGATTAAATTTTTCCTTATAAAATCGTTGCCTTCCATTTTTATCGTCTGTATTTTTTATCGTCTGTGTCTTGTGTGCCAACCGCACGTTTTCTCATTATATATACAGAACGCTCTACAACTTTATAATTTGAATTCCTATCTTGCTTGGTTTTCGAGATAGGAATTCTAACTACTTGAACTCGCCGCTAGAGGCGCTGCAAACGCTCTCAATCGATAGCGAATAGTCGCTTTCCTATTAGTAGATCCTGCTTTTGTAGCTCTAGAAAAACTTCAATCAAAATTTAAAGGAGTGCTTAATTTCTTATAAGTGAACCTAGTATATTTTATGCAATGCGACAAATGTCTCGTACCAATTAATATAAGTAATGAACATAAGGAAAATAATGTTAAATTCTGTGAAGTACAAATTATGTACTGCTTATGAAATATTAAACAAATGTTAAACACTGAATAACTCTTTCTAATGTTTAGTCCAAGCATAAAATTTATCAGTGTCACAGCGACTCTTTTCTGAAATTTAAACTTTATTTTCAGGAAGAAGCAGCGACTTAAATGTCGACACCAGCGTATGGTCCCAAACGATATTTAATATCTCTCAGAGGTTCTTATCAAGTTCAGATTTTGTTCCAGAGCTTAACCTCGCCGAAAACTTTCTTAAGTACCTTTGAGTATTCTGAAGTGAATTAACTTGAGAATCTAAGCTATTATTAAAAGATAATCATTACTAATTGCATTATAATTACAGGGGGTGATTTAATTAAATACGACGCGCAAATATATGGCACAAAATCATTATTTCACACATTTACGTTGTGAAGTTTTTCACTGACGATAATTGTGGATTCATATAGTTATTGAATCTTTAAAATTTTATTTTTTAATTACCTCAATGTACTATTGGAAAGGGAAAGTGTCCCCCCCCCCCCCGCCTAAAACTTTCGATTTGATGGTAATTCATGTTTTAAGACATCCGTATAACTTCCATTAAGAATATCCTTTATGTGTGGTGATGTACGTATATGTGTCCGAGTATATCACGGACATACGCATTGACGCATTGGAAGATTTTGGTGGTCATCATTGACCTCTGCAGGAAGCTGAACTTATGTACTTAAATTGCTGTATCCTGATTTCTTATTTTCCAAATTAACTCTGCAAGGAAAATTCTGTGCCAGGGATGGGCTCTCATTTCCTGATACATACACAGTAATAATATATTACAAATAATAATTTTTAAATATCACATAATACATGATTAATTTTTGCACAAAATAAAACAATCTAGACCAGAGGTTCTTAAAAATTCCCCCCAAGACCCAAAATAAACCCCTGGAGTTGACTATACGAGCTATGAATATATTATACAGTAAAAATGCTATAATATAGAAACGAGTAACAAAAAATGTTATAATATTGATTGTAATATTTTGTATCAAGGCTTTAGATTTTTTTTTACTTTGAATCATAAAAGTTTATTCTTCAGTACAATTGTATTTTATAACAAATGAGTAATTGTTAGGATTGTCATAAAATAGAAAGAGCATGTAGAAAAAATAATCTTACAACAAATAATACTTAGTAATTATAAGCATTTATATTTAAATTACGGAATATTCAAATAATGGATACAATTTGTTCTGTCCATATTTGGTTTTCAGTAGCAGCCACAGTGTCTCGATCCACTTTTGAGCGTCAACCCATCATATCCGTGGTCCAGATAATGACCAATAATTGATATTTGAAGTAGTCTGTCTTTTTGTTTTATTGCTCCGACATGTTTAAATCTTCATAACGACGAGTATACAAATTGCCTTGCATCTTTACACTCCTGCTGGAATTTATATATCATTTCAACTCACGACCACCTTTCAGAGACGTTTTTCAAGAGGAAACGTGCACTCCCGTAGAAGAAAGTCACAAATAATAATGTCCGGCCGTCCAAACAGTTACCTTTCGCCTTTCTGGTAGGTCGAAATGTCTGGGTCTCAACAACAAATAAATAATGTAGAATTTTTAAGAGTCAAAGTTTTTAAAAATGGCGATAACCAAAACCGAAATATAATGAATCGTGAAAATCCCATTCTTGCTGACTTTTCTTTGTGCAGTTAAGTTCAGAGGCATATTTGGTTTCGGACATTTAATTTTGTTTTTAAAAGTGTTTTTGGAATATTTGTGTAAGTACGTTGTTGTTGAAACCCAGACCGCCCGCCTTACCAGAAAGGTGTAAAATAACCGTTTGGACGGCAGGGAAGTGCCACCCAATTTAGACCGGAATCCAGTGGGGGAGGCATCCACAGGGACCGTACCCTCCTTCCCCTACCACCAACCTCTCGGGAGGACTTACGGACCCACATGTTTAACGTGATCGTACTCCGCATGAACACGGCGGCAGTTGTGGCAGCGTGCAAATCCAGCACGCAAACCACCGGGCTACCGCCCCCGAAATGTGCCAACAGCACGCGGTGTTCCCAGGTGATCATCCACCCAAGTACTAACCGCGCCCGATGCTGCTTGACTTCGGTGATCTAACGTTGTGTAAGTACGTGTAAGGCCTGTCAATAGTTGAAGAAAGCACTGTTTTAAGTTAATATTACTGAATTTTTGTTTGCCGTTTGCTGTAAAGAGACTAGGTCATTGGTTATAAAAGTTGAAGAGTCCACTTCGAAGATAAGAGCCTGCAATTTCGTCCCAATAGCACAACGGTAGAGCATGGGCTGCCCAGTTCGGAGATATATGGTTCGATTCCCGGTTGGAGCAGCAAGGTTCATTGCAATGGCGCCCGAACAATTCAACCCTGTAGGTTAGTGCAAAGATGTCTGAAGTCTGAAAACGACCCTAGTTTGATTAGCACGGATGCAATTAACTCTGTAAGATTGAGCGCCGATTTCATATTGAGATGATAACGACCATGCAGGATACTTACCTGGGTAAAAATAGCAATACCAGAGGCTAACCTGAGGTAAAAATAGCAGGAGGTGGTCAATCAGAGTGTCAGTTGCCCGCCTATATCACATCAGAGGGTGGAGAATGCAGAATCCACTTCGATGATAAGAACTTGCAATTTTGTCCCAATAGCTCAACGGTAGAGGGTCAGCTGACCGCTTCGGAGATCCAGGGTTCGATTCCCGTTTGGGGCAGCAAGGTTCTTTACAAAGTAAAAAGAAATGGGATGTTGGCTGCATATGTCTTGTTTATGTTCTCTGTAGAACGATTTATTAATTTGTTATAGAGGAAAAATCAATTTGATATGGACAACACATGGGTTTCACGACAAGCTCAAATTCATATTACCTTCATTTCTATATTGAGCCGATTTCATATTGAGATATGAAATCGGCCCAATCATGTTACCTTCATTTCTATATAGGCTTCATTTATTAATTTGAGTTTTATCACAAAAATAACCCGCAAAATGGATACCTAGTCGAAATAAAATCGAAATTTGCAATTAAAAAATAAATTGTGTTTTTCATTTGGCGACATGACTTATTTTGAAATGACGTCAACATTTCGAAAATGTAAGAATGCGGTTTCTTTAATAAGAATTCGGAAATTCCAAACTCATTGCTTAGAACAAAACTTTTACTTTCCTTATATACATAGTATAATGTATAAAGCAAGTATTGTGACTAGGTCGAAAATTCGAGTTCGATTTCCGACGGCAGAGCATATTTCAAGCATCCCTGAACACGAATCAAAAGTTTTTGAGGTGATGGCTGTGTGTGCGTGTCAGTGAGGCGATAAGGCAGAACGTATGCCGATTCAGAACATTCAGAAGTAATTTCTCATGCCACACGCCAAACGTCGTTTTATCGCCAGTTCTGGTTTATTCTGGCTACACCTGCAATTGGAGGGGAAAGACGAATTGTTTAATAAAGAATATTTTTCATAATTTGATTGCATATCAGATTGCGTATAAGAATGTCGTTAGATACATTTGTATCAGATCACTTAGAAGATTATTTTTTGTAACAGATTATCTAGAAGATTGTTTAGAAGATTATTTGTATCAGATTATTAGGGAAGATGTTAGGAAACTTATCAAAGTATACAGTAGTATTTCAAATACTAGTTTGATTATTTATAAATGAAATAACAATCCGACTAATGTGGTTTTTAAGTAATACTATTAAAAGACATGTATTTAAGAACTTTGTGTACTGCATACGGATTGTTTGAAATTAGTTAAAGAAATGTTCGACACACATACATATAATTTATTATTTGAATAAAACGATTCTAAGATTTCGTAGAAAGTATATGTGTAGAATCCGTATTATATTCAATTCTTATATACTACAAGAATCCGTAACGAAATTATTTGAAAGATTATTTGAAAGGAGGAAATATTTGTCATTTTAAAAATGCAAAATTTGTAAAATTTTAAGGAAATTTGCTTGACATTTTCCAGTTTGTGGCAGCAATGTTGCTTTTCCGACACACGTAGGATAATGCAGCGTTTTTCAAGATGTGTTTGTTTTGCGGAACCCTTGGGGTTCTACGACGTGATAGTTTCAAGTAAATTTTCTTAAAAATTTAAAAACGGGTAAAATTTTAATTATTTTATACTTTTAAATTATTTTAATTTTAAATATTTTATTATTAAATTGAAGAATTTTAAATGTTATTGGAAAATAAATAAAAATATTTCCTAATTTAAATATGGTAAACATATATCAAAATTATTTGCACTTTGCATTTAAAAATTCTCTGGCCAATTACATTTCCAGCAACTTACGTACGTGTAATCGTTCATTCAAATTAGTAATATATTTTACAATTATTTTTACGTCTAATTTTGGCAAAATTTAAATTTTTAATACAAACAATTATTAAAATATGAAATAGCCTTTATGCAATGGAAAGTGATGTATACACTTCAATTTCGAAACAACTGTTAAATATTTCTATACTTTTTAGCACACTTATTTCATACAATCACATGAATTATTGGAAAAACCAGAAGTTACATATTCAGATCAGGAAATCCTTAGTGAACCCTACCAACCCCTCCGGAATTCAATGTTTAATCTATATCAGTCTTCATCTAAGCTGTACCTAAATCAAAGTCTGAAAAACAGATGTTGAATTGAAAATATAAATTTTTGAATAGGAAGTGACATCTCTCTCCCGAACAAGAAGTGGAAATCCTTCATGAACCCTACCTCCTCCGTAATTTTATGCTGCATCCATATTAGCCACTATATCTTTTTAAACATCTAAATCCTACGGAATAGATGTTTAAAAAAAATTGTTAAAAACAATGGCAAATTGTAAAATTTTCCCACCAAAATCTGCATTTCAAAATTATTTAGAGAAAAAATATATTATTATTTTTCGTACACATATGAGATAAACAGTTTTCAGTGGGTTGTGAACAATATACATTTATACTCAGTTTTATCCGTCACAGAAATGGATCTAATATAACAATTATAGATCTGAAGGACTAAATAAACTTTAATTGCTGTATACCGATTTAAAGGTATATTTATGCCGTAGAATGTAAAATCTCGCTAATTTGATATTTATGGATTTTTTTTGTGAAATATATATATATATATATATATATATATATATATATATATATATATATATATATATATATATATATATGTATATATATATATATGTGTATATATATATATATATATATATATATATAGCTCCCTCATCTAATGATATAGATTTTGATTTTTATCCTCCAAATTTATCCCTTTTATCAAACGAAAGCAACTTCTCGTCTAGCGTTAATTTCTTAGATGTAACTCTATCTCTTGATAATGAATATTCATTTTTGTCAAACATTTATGATAAAAGAAAAAGTTTTCCTTTTAAAATTCACAAGATAATCAATTTTAACTCATGTATGAGTAAACAGGTATATAAAAATATTTTAATAAATCAATTTCATAGGATTTTTAGGTTATGTGAAAATACACAATACAGTAACCATCTTGCAGATTTATTTCGATACTGTAAGACTGAATCATATCCAGTTAATTTTGTTAAATATCACTTTAGAAATTTTGAATACTATTTATAATATATTATTTATTGTTTTAGTCTAATTTGAAATTGCTATTGTATACTTTGAACATTAAAATATTCTTTGAGATTTTAATGTCTTAGTAATAAATTTTGGATACATATTATATAATTGTTAATTATTAATTATTACTGAGTTTATTGCGTATTTTTTTATTTTATTATTTTAAAGTTATTTATTTTATCTTTATATCTCTATTTTTTGGGTTTGAAACTTATAAATATGTATAGTTAAACATGCAGAAGTATTTCCTATAATTCACATCAGATGGCGCTCTCTTGTACTCTTTCCTAATACTTTGTTTAGTGTAACGAAAATGTGTCTTGTATAATGATGAAGAAAGGTATGACTTTAATTCTATCCGAATCATTGTGGATTGTTGGTTAGATTGCTTATATGTTTGCTTAATGCACTTTCATTATATTCCTTCCAATTTCCTTTTGCTTATTTTTTGTCATTTTCGTTTATGTTATAGTCTGGAAATGTGTCGGATCTTTTGACGTTATTTCAGCCATGTGGCTGTATCGTTAAGCGAAACACATTTGGAACCTCTGTGGATGCAAAGATCCTTGATAAGCAGGATTCACAGAGCTTCTATCCTAATTCATATTTTCGGATTGTATCATTTCTCTTATTTTGTCATTTTAATATTTTGAGCCTCCAGATTTTGATAATGCTTTGTTGTTTGAACTTGATTAGTATGCTTCGCTCTTGAATGTTGATAAATTCATGTGTATTATTCATATTTAAAATTTAGATCTTTTTGTCTGTTATGGTAGCATTGTTTTCCTTTTGTCTGATATTTCCTATCATATCATAATTAATTAATTTTCCACCGTATTGTATTTGAACCAGGGTATGACACTGATCATGTTTTAAATTAGTATAACTATTTTAATTTTATCTTATTTATTTATTATATATATATATATATATATATATATATATATATATATATATATATATATATATATATATATATATATATATAGGGTGACCAGAAAAAAGCGCCCCAAATGTAAAATGAAACGACAAAAAACGGGTGAATATATATGTTTTATTCCAATTACAGAAAAAAAGATATATATTCTAAATTTATGAAATCACAAGTTCGATATGTCTGCCATCACCTGCAATGGCATTTGGTTGTCAGTATTGTTTATTCCCAGAGTTTGAACGATTTATGTACAGTGGTTTTCGAGATATTACTGTTCCTTATTGGGGCGCTTATTTCTGGTCACCCTGTATATAAAATATATATCAAATATATATATATATATATATATATATATATATATACATATATATATCTCTCTCTCTATATATATATATATATATTGACAAGTCAGGAAGTCTTCATAATCGCAAACTATAAATTGTTATTTTTTCCTTGAAGGAGATGCAAGTTCCAACTGAAGGTTTAAACTATGTTAGTTTTTTTTAGCATTTTGCTAAAGGAAATTTTATTTTGCTAATACATGTTCTAACATTAAGCAACAGGTTTCCGGTTTTCCCTAATTGCAATTTTGCACCGAATTTTGTTCGAATCGCTTCATTCGTTCGTGAGATATCGTCTCCACAGATTCATTGATACATACACGCGCTCACATATGAACACTCACGCACTCACAGATGCACACTCACGCACTCACATATGCACACACACACTCGCATGCGCACGCACACACATCAAACACATACATGCATGACTTTAAAAACGTCTGATTCGTGGTCAAGGTTGCTTGAAACGTGCTCTCCCGACAAAAACTGGAATTCTTATTTTCGCCTATATATATGAAAGTAAAAATCAATCCATTGCCTTAGAGCTATAACTTTAACGCTTTATTCAGTTATAACTTGAAAGTAAATGCGAAGTCTTTAATGCATTAAATTAATCAAATCCGAAGTATTTGACGCTCTCCATCATTCATACCGATTTTTTTGCACCTAGTTACCACACTATATTTTGATCGTACTATATTTTGACACACACACACACTCTTTCTCTTTCTCTGTGTCTCCTTCCCTCCCTTTTATCCGTATTCTAATCACGTTAATTACATTATGATCTACCTAATTCTAATTTTTTTCAGAATGCAGCTACATATCCAATTTCGTAGCTGTACGTACTCTCTCTAATTTAAAACCTCTAATATCGAATAATGTTTTAATCCCATTTATTACAAAATATTCTACCTGTTTCTAATTTTCTATAGAATGCATCTACATATAAATTGCCGTAGTGATACGTTCATTCACACACAACAGATACACACACACACTGATGGAAATATTTCCCAAAATGTTCGAAATGTATTCATGATGTCTTTAAGTGTATTTTTTCGTCTAAATGTCGTGATTATCCGTGAACTTCCTCTATACAATAGCATTAAAAAATAATAAAATTATTCTTTAATTGAGTCAATACTGAATTAATTTAATTCTAATCTAAGAGATAATGCATTTAAAAAGTGTCTGTATTGCTTAATTGTAAGTTATATATCGGCTTTTTTAACCTAATCAATATTGAATTAATTTAATTCCAATCTAGAGATAGTCCATTTAAAACGTGTGTCTATATTGCTAAATTGTAAGTCATATAATGAAAAAATAAACCAAATTGCGAGAGTCCTTTCTCTTGATGTGGCTGCTATAGTAACCTTGAGAGAGAGCGCTTCTTCGCCTATCACGCTGGCGATTAAACAACTTTTGGCGTCTGATTTGTAAGAAGGCTCTCTGGATTAGTATACTTTTTGGCCTTCCGCGTCAGTGAGTCCGTGGAAAATATATCTGACGAACAAATGGAGCAATTCGAACGAAATTTGGTACAAAAATTACAATCCATGAATACTGGAAGCTCATTGTTTTTAAATGGAAGAGAAATGTTCACAACCCCACTAAATTTTCGAATGAAATTTTGAAAAAATCAACAAAAAATAAAAACATTTTATAAAGTTACGCAAATAGTCATTTCTTATGTAACTTTTCATTCGAAAACGATTGACACAAACTTTAGAACGCTAGCATGAATCGTTCTCGAGATATTATATATTTTTAAAATAAATTTATCAAAAAGTCACAAAATAAAAAAATATCAACTATTGTGGAATATGTTCACTTTTCATATGTAATATCATGCGATAAATTTGGTGACATCATTCTTCTGAATTTAGTTTGTTCCATTCCTGAGAAACGATGCTTTGGGTAATACTTTAGTAGTTGGGCGCCAATATTTTTTTATTTGCAATAGGAATAACTTATTTCTCCGTCCATAGCACTTGGCAAGATTTTGTCTACGAAATTGGTGGAATGTCGGCAACTTGGCGATTTTTTAAAATATTGCAAAATTAACAAAAATGCCACCAAATTGATAAAAAAGACGCTAAATCAATGAAAATGTTGACTCACTGACGAAAATTCAATATGTTGGAAATAATATAAGAATCTACGAGTACTATAAGAATAACCTATTTTTCCGCCGGTAACGTTTGGATAAAATTTTGGTGACGTGTTTCTAGGAATATCTCCAATTTGGTGACTTTTTAAATGTTGCCAAATTGACGAAAATGCCACCCAATCGATAAAAATTTATTAAATTGATGAAACTGAAGCTGAATCAATTAAATGACGACTAATTAATGAAAGTTCAATATCTTGGAAGGAACATAAGAATAGGGTATAAGAGTAATCCATTTGTCCGTCTGTCTGCTAGTAACGCTTGGCGAGAAATTTAGCGGGATGTCGCCAACTTGGCGACTTTTTTAAATGTTGACAAAGTGCCCAAAATGTCGCCGAATTTCCTAAGCATTGATTAAGAAACACTTTCCAACTGAAATGCAGTTTCATTTAAAAATCTCTAAAATGTGATAAATTTAGTGGTGATTTCTTTTACATTATCACAGTACTACAGTAATTTATTATACGTAAATATTTAAAACTACATCGAAATATAAATCGTCTGATTCTCTATGCAAAATCAATGAATACTACATTCATATAACTTATATTCCAGACTCCAGAGATAAATAATTTTGCATGAACAAAATTCAGCAATTCTTATATAACTCACCTTACAATCGCTTGAGATATTTGCATTCTGCATAAGTAAAAATTAGGCTGCGTTGTAGAAATAATAAAAGTTTAGGGATCATTTTAAATCACAACTATTGTAATTGAGTAGGCACGGAATTTAGATACACAGAAAATACACAGATAATATATATGTGTGTGTGTATGTATTCAAAGTATTGGAATTGTGCCGAAGATCTGAAATCGAATTTTCGAAGGATCTACAAGTTTTGGGACTTCTAGAACACTATAAAACTATTCTGTGAGGAGACGTCTGTGTGTGTAAGGGTGTATCTGTGTGTGTTTCTGTGTGTCTGTGAGGATATTGTATCCACTCTAACTGAAAAACTAATGGACCGAATTTCATAAAATTTGGTAGGTAAGTTTTTTGTGGGAAACCCTGATGTTCATTAGACTTTAGTACGATTCGTAATAAAATAATCTGCCTTCTTTGCGAAATGGGCTGCAAAAATTGCCTTTATCCACTCTACCTAAAAACTAATGGACCAAATGTAACAAAATTTGGTATATAAATCACTTGTAGGTTATTCTAGTACGATTCGGGAAAAAGGAACGGGCTGTTTTTGCGAAATGGCCCGCAAAAATCGTTAAATATAAAAATAAAAGACTACGTGTTCTCAATTATATCAATTAAATGCTTATTTTATACGTGATTTTTGACAACAAAAAGAATAAGACTAACCCCATTACTCTAGGACTAGCTGGTCTTGAGATATTTTAATTTTTTCGCATTGTCGCTAAGCCACCTTTGACAATAAGTCCAGCTATCAAATGAGAACCAAATTTAAGTTTAACGTGCAAATTCAGTGTCATTTAAAATACTAATGGGTGTTATTTTGTGCAGATAAACTCAAATTATTATTGAAGAAATAAAGAAAACGTGAATATAAGTCTACAGGAAAAGTAATGTACTGCCTACATCAGAATTTTTAACAATCTTACAACAATGATTCATAGAAGTGAATGGGGATTATTTGCAGGCCATTTCGAAAAAAATATAGGATCTATATTAGAGGATCCACCAAATTTTTGTAGAATAAAATGTTCTACAAATTTAAGATGTGTACCAAATTTCAACTCTTTATGATGTAGGAAAGTGCATTAAAAATGCCAGCAAATAAGTATAAAATGACAGACAGACAGACGACCACCAATCATGAAGAGTTATATAAAATTTAAAAAAAATTGAAATATTGTTATCTACCATATTTAGTTTAAAATGTGAAACCTCTCTTATATATAAAATAATTAAACTCTTAGAAAAATGTTTATCATAATATATATCTCTTTCTTCTTTCTGGTGGATATAGCTTGAGTCAGAATTTAATTGAATTTGTTTTTCTTCCTATATTAAATAATTTTTATTTAAAATACTACCTAACATATTTTACTGAAATTTTTTTTATATATTTTATGGGATAATTTGAATATTACCTAAAACTCTCGAAGCAATTTGTGAATTTTAAATTTGCTTAAAAAATGTTTGAAGAAATAGATCCCATAAGGTTCAATGTATTTCATATTTTCAACCCGGGTTCAATCCAAAACTAATTGGGTGATATTATTCATTTATATTCCCATAGGTCCTACAGACCGTCTGAAAAACATACTAAAATTTCATTTTGATAGTCATTTTTACGGTAGTTATCGTGCTAAGGGACAGACAGACAGAATGAACAAAGTCATAAACACTTTTCAACTATGTTGTAAAGTGTTAAAAATGTTCTTCTCTAAGTTTGTAACACTTGGTGATGTATTTGGCAAAACTTGGCGAATAATCTAGCAAAGTATCGTCAACTTGACTGTATTTCGCCCCAGATTGACGAAAAGTTCGTCAAAATTGCCAAAATGACGCTAAATTATTGAAAATGATACCTAATTGATGAATTAATTATTAAAATATTTTAATATATGGACTATACCGCTTATTGAGGATGTATCAATAATGAGAATTATTAATTTAGAGTTTTGTGAAATATAAGTTAATTGGATACTTTGAATTAGTATTATATGTTGTCATCCGAAAAATCGCTAAATATACAATTTAACGTTAAAAACACAGTGCAGTGGATATTATACATTATTTTTTGACCGTAGTAGAAGAGATTTGGGACTTGAGGGGCAGCAGACCCAGCACCGCTGCAGCTGCGCCTGCCGATGACTTATGAGTGATGAGGAGGAGGACATCAGCTTATCTGATGAGGAGATGGACTTTTGAACGATGACGCAATAAGGAGAAATATTTTAACGCTGATAATAGGTAATGTGGCCGAGGGAGTTGAATTTTGGACGATGTCGGAATGAAGAGAAATATTTAAATACTTAATCTGATTGTAGGTACTTAATCTGATTGTAGATACTTAATCTGATAGGACCTTTTGGCTGAGGGAGTTGAACTTTGGACGATGACGTCATGAGGCAATCTTAAGTTGTCATCTGAAAGAATATTGGTGGGTTTAAAGATGGTAGTGGCGCCACCTATCGAGATTTTTGTTAACGTTCTGAATTTTAAAGTAAAATATTCGGGGGGGGGGGGGACGACTTGGATTCGATCTGGAGACTGAGGATTTGTAGCTTGACACGCTCTCCATTGGGCCATGAAGAGTTGAAAAGATATAAACAATGGGCGATATAGATGTGCGCAAGCTTGGGCTACGTTCCAGACCAATCTAAAGATGTAGCTTTCCGGATTTACAGTCACTGCAAAGCGTATGACTGGGCGATATGGAACATGCAAGCTGAGATAGCCATCCAAGAGGCGGAAGACGTGGACAAGGCGGAACCCACCAAAGAACTCTTGGTAATTATACATTCTGAAGCTATTTTTCTAGCGGATTCCCCCACCCCTGAGACCCTCGTGGCAAGGAAGTCTTACCATACCACGAAATGCGTCGTAGTTAGACTTAGATACCCAACGACGGATGAGGACGTGCTGTACGAGGAGTACAAAGGAGCGATCGCAAATATGTTTGGCTTAAACTTCAAAGTTCCGCGCAATGTGCGCAGGAAGCCAAGCGAGGGGACTAGCCCCACTGAGCGCCCCGAGGCCATGCCTCCCTTAAAAAACAGTTTTCAGCCCCTGGAAAACCAGGTAGATAGCACTGAAAATGACCCCAAACCAAGTAAAGTATCCTCCTTTTATGTGGACTCCTCAAGCAATTGGGGAGCCCCTATAATCGGACTAAACCAAGTGTTAGATTTCCCTGTTCAAGAACTGCTGATGGGAAGGGTGATTCGGATCACTCCTGGGTCCGTTGAGGACTACAGGAGAGTCCAGAGTCATCTAACCCAATTAGAAGTCCCCTTCAGTTAAATAAATCTAAAATCTGAGCGACCCAAAAATGTAGTTATCAAAGGTATGCCCGCAAACACTGACATTAGAGACCTGAAGGATGCAATTGCATCCCAGGGTTTCCAACTCGTCAGGGTTTCGCAACTCAAAAGTTGGCGTGATAGATCCCCCCTCCCCATCTTCTTAGTCTGCCTCCAGCCGGCTGAGAAATGGGAGAGGTTATATGAGACAGACAACCTTTTAAGCATGAGAATAAGAATCCAGGTATTCAAAAGTAAAGGATATACGATGTGTTTCAACTGTCAGCTTTTTAATCATTCCTCAGAGAACTGCAGTCTCCCACCTAGGTGTGTTCAGTGTGGCGGGGGCCACGAGACCCGCTTGTGCGAAAAGTCAAGACAAACCCCGGCTAAATGTGCAAATTGTGGTGGGGCTCACCAAGCCAACTTTCGGCACTGCCCAAAAAACCCACATTATCGTAAAATAATGCGTAGCCAAAACTCTGGACCCAAAAATCCTAAAAATACCCTCCCCCTCCGTGATGAGGAAAATTTCCCTGAGCTTCCACAAACCAGTAAAGTTCCTGCTCAGATGACTGTGTACCCTGCCGAGATGGAGCAAGGAACCTCCAAAGAGCAGGAGAACACCACGTCATCTGAACATAGTACTAAAACCCCCGATCAGGGCACTAATTTATTTTTAGAATTCTTAAAATTCTTAAAAGAGCTTGAGACAGTATTTAAAATCACAGACATCCAGGGTCTCCTTCGGGAAGTCATGAACATACTAAAATCCGACAGAGATCCCATGGCTAAAACTTTCGAGTTAATAAAGTACCTCTCAAATCTTAAAAGTCAGGAAAACCCCCAGAACAATTCTTATCTTGTTTGCTGTGGTTTTGTACAGCTGCCGCAGGCTGCAGTTCTCCTCGTGCAACTCTTTCCATTGGAAGGACCGTCCACACTGGAAACTAAAGGCCATCCACCTCCACTCCAGGAGGATTTCCATTGGTCAACCTGCAATCCGTTCAACTAATACCATATCCTCAGGATACTCCAGCCACAGTCCGAAGTCTAAATCATAATGTGCTAGGCACTTCTTCAATGAAGAAACCATCGTGGGAGATACCTTTTGAGATCACGAATGAATGAGTGATGGAATTGGAATGGAGAAATGAATGGCGGGATGTGCACATGGAGAAATGCTGAATTGGGAAAGATAGATGTGAAAGAGCGTTATTAAAATGAATATGTATTTTGTAAAAAATGATGTTTTAATATATACATTTTACCGAATATAAATGTATGGATACTGAGCGAATTTTTTCAGAGATGTTAATTGGTTTAATGAAGCAGTTATTTTTTCAAAATTAAATTGTATTAAATAAGCTACATAACAAAAATATTGAATAAAGCAGAAAGTGATTTTTTAAAGCTTTCACAACTGGATATTGAAATACGTTTAAATATGAAAGAGGGTTATTAAAAATAATATGTATTTTGTAAAAATTATGTTTTAATATATAAATTTTACCCAATATGAATGTATGGATACTGAGTGAATATTTTTTTCGAAGATGTTAATTGTTTTTAATGAAGCATTTATGACTGAATTGGAGAATATGAATATTAAATAGTCTACATAACAAAAATATTGAATAAACCAGAAAGTGACTTTTCAAAGTTATCGTAACTTACCGTTAATTTTTTGTAATTGTATTCATTAAAATATGATTAAACAGTTATTTATTTTTAATTGTTTAACTAAATAATATGCATAGCAAAAAAAAAAAGAAATGAAATAAACAAGGACATATCTTCTTACACTTACTACAACTTGAAGTAAAATCCACTAAATTTAGGATTCAGTGTCCTACACGATATCTACCGAATGCATTTAGCAAATTATCTAATGGAGAAGTTTTCATTAGTAGTGATTACATTTGTATTATAAGTTATTTGCTAAGATGTTGCATTGCATAAGGATCTAATGATTGAGGGTTCTAAGACATATTTTACTACAAAGGGATTTTCTTTCATAAACTTAGTGTAAACATTTATGATTAGGGATTCGCTAAGAATGTATTTGAAGAGGATTTTATGTAAGTTACTTTAGTTTTCAGTGGGTGTGCAGGGATTCTTTTATTGAACGTTAAGGCGATTTTTCCTATATTAGGGGGAAAATGGGGATTATTTATGTGTTAAAAGTGATTTTCTGCTATACTTAGTTAATTTTCAAAGGGTGAGAAGGGAATTATTTCATTAAAATCTAGTAATTATAGTAGATGTGTTAGGATTTTAATATATCCTAATGAGTTTTAATCCTATGAGAATCTATTTAATGTATTGATTGCGATTATTAAAAAGATTCTATCGATTATGATTATAAACGGATCTTTTATTTTAATGGGATTAGTGTGTGTATACTTATGATAACTTGTACACAGTTTAACGTTACAGTGATATGACCTTGTCGGAGGGATGTTCCAAGATTTTTTTTTCTTTAGAGGTGACTGTGTTATCACAACCTTGGCGTAGGCATATTCCAAGAACTATATTTTCTTTAGAGATGTGTGTGTGGATATTGATAGGATGTGGGTAGCATTCAGACTGTACTTTTGTAATTCTACGTGAATACTTTATAGCGGTAGGTTCTGCTTACTGTATTATCTCATATTCTTAAATCATGATGTCTTCTTTAACTAGTTATATTGGAGATGTTACATCTAGCATTCATGAATACAGCTAAATATGTAAATGATTAAGGTTTATAGGTTTTAATATACATTTTTTTCATATGTTTAGGAATTAAGACCACTCTTGGGGAACTAGAGTATTTTTTTCCAAGAAGACTATATAAGACCCTAAAATCATAATATTTGAATAAAATTTACAAAATTATACAATACTTAACGCATTTTCGGAAACTATTTAAAATTAAATGAAATTTAACAAAAATTACTCGACATCTAGTGCATGTTTGAGGGGTGAGAGGTATATGTTCTCGATATTCCAAGAGATATAGGATCCTAAAATTTCACTATTTTAGTGAATTGTTTGGGTCTTAGCGAAAGTTTGGGAACTAGGAGTGCGGTGTTTAATGTTACATGAACCCTAAGACTTCTTTATCGTTTAAAATTATGACATTCGAATGCAATTTAGTAAAAATTACTCGACACCTAGTGCATGTTTGGGGGATTAGAGGTATATGTTTTCGATATTCCAAGAGATCAAAATCCCTAAAATTTCACGATTTTAGTGAATTGTTTGGTTCTTAGTGAATGTTTGGAGTACTAAGAGTGCGTTTTTTTAATGGTACATAAACCCTAAAAATCCTTTATCATTTAAAATTATGATATGTTAATGAAATTTAGCAGAAATTGCACAATACTGGGTGGATGATTATTGAATAAGAGATATGATTTTAATGTTACAGGAACGCCTAAGACCCTTAAATCGGTATATTTTTAAAACTGTCATGAAATTTTAGGGGAATAGAATAACACTTAGCGATATTTTGAAGGATATGTGATTGTTAACATTGAATTTAAATGAAAAAGTGACCCTGTGGGCTAAGTGCAGTACGTTCTAATAACATTAAACTACGAAAGATACGCAATTACCACTTTAAAAGAAACGTGTAATGCGTTTTGATATATCATTGCCAGTCATTATTGACATACAAATAGATTTTCTATTTGTCAAAACATATTCATATATTTTATGATGAAGTAAATTTCATTTCAGACCATTTATTTTCAATGATGCGTGCCATGTATTTTGCTCTATCCATTAATATGAGATATACATTTAACTTTTTAAAAACAAAATGTATAACTAATTGGTAACTTACCCAAGCTCCTTATATCATGACCTTTGAAAACTGTAAATTTGAAATTCAACTTCTACCTTTAAATTCTTTGCTCTCTGGTTAAAATTTATCCCACACTTATATTTATCTTTAACTAACAGTATATGTATTTTTTCTATATCTCAGACTATTAAGGCTATATAATAAACATATTTTAATATTTATTTTATGCTCCTCGAATTGTCATCATACAGTTGCTAATATTATGAAACGTTTCTGAATATCCCAATTTATTTTGTTTTCTAAATCTCAAATCATTACATTTCAATATATTATTATTATTATTATTATTATTATTATTATTACTATTATTATTATCATATTTATAATTCTATATAATAACAATAATATGATAGCAATAATGTATGATAATATATATTATACTAATAATAATATTTATCATCATTATTGTTGTTATTATCATATATTATTATTATTATTATCATATTTATTATACTATATCATCATAATAATATGATAATAAATATGACAATAATAGTAATATTAATTATTATAATTATAGTTATCATTATTATTTTTCAATATATATTTATTATTATGATTGATTTTTAAAAGATGATACATTACAAGAAATAATTTTAATGAAATTGTATAAGTTTTTAAACTTTATAATGTTGCATATTTCATACAACTTATAATACTCATGTTAAAGAAGAATAAGTGGGAAGAGTATCAGATTTTTGTTCCTGTAATAAATAAATAAAAAAACTAGTTTTGTTTACTGTTATATTTTTAAGTTGAATAAATATCATAATGGAAAACTTCAATATTGGTTAATTTATCTGAAATTATATACTATAAATTTATATAAAATATGTATAAAACTATGTAAGGTTTTATACATGTGGGTTTATTCCTAGAGTCACAATAAATAAGTTTCTTTATTCATTGTCTTAAAATTCAATTTTACTCACAAAATAGTTCAAAATATTAATACTTAATACAAATTACAAGTTGAGATTTGAAAATAATTTTTTATATTTGGCGAGTTAGCTGAATTTGAAACCCATTTAAAACTTCAAAATAACGGAAATATTGAGAACGGTTTGCATCATTCTCTATAAAACGGTTAGGGAACGGTTAGTTCCTAGTGTTATTATTCAACCGTTCCCGTTTATTGTGACCACTGGAGTAGTGGTAGTGAGTCGAATAGCTGTTTCATTCTTACCCGTAAGTGTAATAAAGCACTCTCATTTGCGCATGTGAGTAAACTGAGTTACCCATATTGTTGGAACAGAAAATAGCTAATGTTTTTAAATGTTTGATACCACCTGTTAATAAACATCTTTTTCTAGGAAGCAACATTTAACAAATATATATATATGTGCATCAACCGGTTTTGTAAGCGAAACGAGTTACATTCAAGTAATCAAAACGCCAAACGTGTTAATAATTTTACAGAAATTCTTTGTTCTCATTAGATTATTCGTTACGTATGAAGTTTACCGATCCTGGCCGGTGATATGATGTCGTATATTGTTGCCAGAAGAACTTGACAAAATAAAATGTATACAATAATAAAATACAAATCAGTGGAAATACCAGAATTTAAATACCAAAAAATAAGTATGTTGCTTGTTGAATATAATTTTATAATACTTTCTCAAAAAAAAAAAAAAAAAAAAAAAAAAAAAAACCTTAAATACTCCCTTAAAGTCAACTAATTTTTCTATGCTTGGATTTTTTAAGAAAGTATTAGAATGTTATACATGTTGCATGACAAAATTGGTTTATTTTAGTATTACACATGCTATTTTGGAGAAAGCGCAGAATTAAAAATATATTTTGTTTAATTTTTCTTAATAAAAAATGCACTTCTGCTTATTTCTCAGTAATTTGAATTAATTTTTTTTATTGTTTTGAATTTCAGACATAAAGTTTTCTATCATTTTAATTTAAATTATAATTTCTTTTATTTTTCAACCATTTAAATATTAAAAGCTCATTTAAAATAGTTTAAATAAAAAAAACTTTTTGTTTACTTTCGTTAATTAATATGTGAAAAATCTTTGTCTACTTTTCTAGAAATTTCTATTCAATTTTCAATAGCTTAAATCTCAGAATATTTTGTTTGCCTTTGAATGTTTAAATTTGAAAACCCTGTGTTACATTCAATAATTTAACTTTAGAAACTTCTATTATTATAATTCAAATTTCAAACCTTTATTAAGAAAAAACTAGCTTTATTGCACCATGGAACTTCACGCTGCATAAGTAGAAAAACGAAAGTTCCAATGCTTTATAAATGGCTGCTTATCTTTTCATTTATTTATGAATATTTGAGATTCGGTAAACTTCTCAAGTACTGAATATGTATATAAATAAAATTAAAAATGTATCTGTTTATTTGTGTACGTGTGTGTGTTTGTTCGTTTCATCGTCAAGGGAGAACGACGAAATGGAATTTGATGAAATTTTTGGGGTAGATTTGAAATAGCTTGCAGCGTTCACTTCAAAGATAAGAACTTGCAATATCGTCCCAATAGCTCAACAGTTGGCTGGTCAGTTCGGAGATCCAGGGTTTGAGTCCCGGTTGGAGCGGCAAGGTTCTTTACAACGGCGCCCGAACTAATTAACCCTGAATGTTAGAGCAAAGATGTGGAAAGTATGAACGTGACTCCAGTACGAATAGCACGGATGCAGTGAACTCTGGAATATGTAGTGCCGATAAAAAAGGATAACGGCCACGCAGGGTGCTAACTTAGGTAAAAATAGTAGTAGCAGGATGCTATCCTGGGTACAAAATACTAGCGGCAGGAGGATAACCTGTAAAAATAACAAAGAGGTGATCAGGCAGATTTTCAGTTACCCACCAATCTGGCAAAGGGTCGTCGAAAACCCAGACAACCCGACTCGCCCTAGGGCACGAGAAGCAATTTAAATGGTCGGAAACAATCTGACAAAGGGTGGAGAATGCAAAGTCCTCTTCAAAGATAAGAACTTGACATATCGTCCCAATAGCTCAACGGTAGAGCATCAGCTGGCCAGTTCGGAGATCCAAGGTTCGAGTCCCATTTGAGGAGTTAAGGTTTTTATAAGCTCTGCTTAAAATTTAGTTCATCTTTCGCGTTTCTAAGATCGTTATTGAGATATTAATAACAATAAAGTTCCATCATGCACCATGCATAAAATATAAATTGCCCGGCTCTCAATGTAAAAGCTGTAAATATTTCATTCACACACTTTTATTCCATTCCTTTCATCCATCATAATCCTACAATATTTTTTTTTATTTAAAAACTTGAAACCATGGAGGCACAAGTAATTTAACTCTATGCTTAAAACGTCATCGAAAAAATCATGTGTTTCTCTATGTAAAATCAATGAATGTTTCATTCATATCAACTATATTTTATATTCCAGAGCTAAATAATTTTGCGTTAAAGAAATTCAGCAATTCTTATACAGCCCATCCTATATCTTTATGTGTTTATATTATCCATAACTGAAAATTAGTCCATTTATCCATAACTGAAATCAACATTTGAATATTAGTTGAACTCAAATATATTGTAATTGCGTTGTTTCAAAATATAGATGCTGTCATGTCGCAATTCTGCGCCATGAGCCTTTCGTGTTTTTCTGTGAGAAAAACAACTTTCTTTCCTTCCGTGCCTGTGCTGTATTTCGGTAAGCCTCGTCTGAATTGATTTTGCATTGAAATCGGAGTTTCGTCGAGAATTCGTTGGAGCGGCTAGGATTCCTGTCTCGGCTGGGATGTGTGACGTGTGTTCGGAGGAGATCGGCTGTTACCGGGGCGCGCTTGCCTGCCAATCAGGAAGCGGCGCGAAGGAGAACTTTTCTGTTGGACTCGAGAGACCCTGAGATTCGGCATGGAATTCTCGACCTGAGAGGTCGCATCGTGAAATTTGTCTTAATGAAGAAGACAAAGGGTTTTGGCCAAAATGGCTAAGTTGCTGAAATGGAGCTTTTGTTTCGGATGAAACCCCGCTTCATTTTCCGGAGCTGTATGAAGAAGATCCTGGAAGGCTTTCGATGTTCATTAACGCTTTTCTAAAATTTTCCTTTTCTATTCCAGGATATTATCCCGCGGACCCTTTTGCTACCTAAGCTTATGCCAGTATGGACGACACTTGTGGATTTGCTCGAGCGAAAGCCATGTCATTGTGAGATGTTTGAATATCCATTATTTGGACTTATTCCCGGTATCCGGCTGTGTTTTCCGTATATGGAACTTTTCTGAGTTGGTTAATTTAATCGTCTGTACAGGTAACCTTTTTGTATCGGAACCAGAAGTTCCGCTGAATTCGATAGCCAGAACTTGCATCACAGGCATTTTAAAGGATTAAAATTGATTTAAAGGTTTATTAAATTTTAAGTAAAGAAAATTAGAATTGTATTAATTATCATAATTTAAGTACTGATATTATATTGATTTGATAATATTTTGAACAGAGCATATTTTGAGAAATGTTTGTTAATGTTAAGGAAAGCTCTGAATAAGTTGAATTGATAAATATAGAAAAGTTATATTCATAAATATGCAAGTTATTAAAATAAATAGAATTGATTATATTGATAAATGAGTATCCTTTCTTGTATTTCCTCATGCTCTTTACTCACTGAATACCATCTAGAATATAATTCTTCTAGACTGGGAAAACTGCTTCTAAATAAATCCTGGGTTAAAATGAATGTTAATGTTGAAGTCAAGTATGATAATTACAACTTCTTTGTTTTGCTAAAATTTACGATCACTGCCCTTGTGTGTAGCGGAATCGGTACTTGCAGGTTGGTTCTGAAACCGCTACCACAGATGCACAGAAATTAAGCAAAAATAAAGCGGTTTTAGGAAGGATACAACATTAAATACAAATGAAAAAGGACTTTAAAAATCACGAATTTGACGTAAGATGGATGCCATATTTTATTTTGTAGTGGGTTACGTAATCTTTTCATATAATATGGATGTATTATTATTTTTATTTTTATTTAAAAAGCTACCAAATATAATTTGCTGCAATTTTTTAAAAATATTTTATGGTGTAATTTGAATATAAAACTTTCGAAGCAATTTGTGAATTCTCAATTTGCTTAAAAGATGTTTGAAGAATTACATACCATAGGGTTCAATTATTTCATTTGTTTTAATCCGGGTTCAGTCCAAAATTGGATGATAATATTTATCTACATTCCCATAGGTCCCACAGACCGTCTGAACAACATACTAAAATTTCAGTGTGATAAAGTCATTTTTACGGCAGTTATCGTGCGAAAGGACATACAGACAGACAGCTAATGAAGAAAGTCATAAACACTTTTCAACTATGTTGTAAAGTGTTAAAAATTGTCGTTTATCGCTGCATATAATTGATTTTATGAAAGAAATGAAGTTCTATTTGAAGTTTTCTTTCTCCCAATTTTTAGTGCAGAATCTGGGAATCCGGGAAAACACTAAACCCCAACATTTGGAGCTTAATTCCAAAAAACCCTAAATCACTCTCACTTATCTGTCTCATACGATATGAGTGATACAATTGAACTCATAAAGTGACTTATGAAACTCATGAAGTGAATTTTAAGTGACTTTCAAGTGACCTTTGAGTGACCTTGAGGTAGAAAGACGAAAAAGTATCAGCAGTTACACCACAGGAGATAAATGTGACTTATGAAACTCATAAAGTAACCTTCAAGTGACCTTGAGGTAGAAAGACTAAAACAGTATCCGTTGTTGCACCTCATGTGATAAAAGTGACTTAAGAAACTCATAGAGCGACCTTCAAATGCCCTTTATGTAGAAAGACAAAGGAGTATCAGCAATTGCATCATAAGAGACAAAAGTGTTATTTAGGCCTTTTTAGAATGAAATAACTCATAAAAAAACCTGCATAGTGGCACCATATAATGACACACAACAAACATAAAAACTTCAAATATGTACTAACTTAGTCGTTTCTTTGATTGAACCGGAAATGAAACTCCATAAAAAAGAGAATAATAATAATATATGATAATAATAATAATAATTATAATTATAATAATTCGTTCGTTGTGAATTCTAAGGAAAGTAATGCATTATAAAAACAATATTTCTATTAAAACTATATATAATTATAAAAATTCAAACGAATAAAACGATAATTCTAATCTTAGAATTAATTACTTTCAATACAATGCATGGTAATATATAGGAAAAGTACTGGAATCGTGTCGAAAATCGCAATTCGAGTTCTGAACGGATCTACACGTTTTGTAACTTTTAGAACACGAAAAACTATTTTTAGTATGACATCTGTATGTGTTTGTGTCTGTCTGTGCAATCTATGTATCCATTCTAACTCAAAAACTAATTGACAAAATTCTATAAAATTTTATAGGTAAGTCCCTTGTGAGTTACCCCGGTGCTGATTAGATTTTAGTACGATTCGGGTTAAAAGAACCTGATTTTTTTTCGAAACTGCCCGCAAAAATCGTATGTATCCACCCTAGCTAAAAAAACTAATTCTCCAAATTTCATAAAATTTGGAAAATAAGCCACTTCTCGGGTACCTATGCCCGATAAGTCATAGATAACGTCTTCTAACGTTAGTCAGATGGACAGCCCTTAGTTAAGCCCAAAATGGATAGCATTATTCTATTATCCAACAAAGTATGAGTTTGCGAAATATTTAAATTGAAATAATTTTTAGTACTCTCCATATGTACCGATAATATTTTAAAACTATATAGAAAATAAACAATTTCATTTTATCGAGTGTCATCTGGGAAGAGACGGCTCCATTCATCTAGAAAGCTACGCCAAATAGGCTGCAGCAAATTAAAATAGACAAGAAAGGTCAATCATGCATAAAACATTGATTATAAAAGACTTTCAACCTCTAATTTTATTGAAACATCTCTAAAATGCCATACATTCAACTGTAATATTTTTAAAATTATCAGAATACTGTAATAATTAATTATATTTGGAATTTTCGAATTTCATCGAAAAAAAAAGAACTTGATTCAAATGACATTATTGAAATATGAATCGCCTGGCTCTCAATGTAAAAGCAGTAAATATTTCATTCATACATTTTTATGCCAATCGTCACAGTACTACAATAATTTATTCATACATTTTTATGCCATTCTTCACAGTACTGCAATCCTTTATTCTACTAAACTTAAAACCATGGAGGTAAATGTAATTTAACTTTATTCATCTTCATGCAAAACTTCATCGAAAAAGTCTACCATTAAATTGTTTGCTTCCCTATGTAAAATCAATGAATGTTTCATTCATATCATCTATATTGCAAACTCTATAACAAAATAATTTTGCGTTGAAGAAATTTAGCAATTCTTATACAACTCATCTTACAGCCTAATCTGTTTACATCTCCATAAGTGAAAATTGCATTTCGTTGTACAAATAATCAAAGTTTGATGATCATTTAAACTCAAATATATTGTAATTGTGTTGTTTCAGAATACAGATTACCGCAATTTGGTAAAAATAAAGCGGTTTTAAGACGGATACAACACTAAATATAATTTAAAACGAATTTTAAAAACCGCGAATTTGGCTCAAGATGGATGTCATATTTAATTTTGACGTGGGTCAAGTGATCTCTTCATATAATGGTCACATGATCTCCTATAAAGGATGCAATTATTATTTTAATTTTTATTTAAAAAAATATTCAATATATTTTGCTGAGAACTTTTTTATATATTTTATAGGTTAATTTGAATATATCCTAAACTTTCGAAGCAATTTGCGAATTTTAAATTCCCTTTGAAATAGTTGTTCTAAACAACCGGAAAATCGTTTAAAGTGCCACTTACCAGCAGAGAAACTTTTTACCGCAACATCCTTAATTGTAAAGATTGTACAGCAATCCTCATTTTCCGAGGAATTTAATAGCCTAAAATCTGCGAAACTTTTGAAATCAAGCAGCAAACTTTTATCTTTGGCTCCGTTTTTAGATTCTTCAGGAGTTATGCGTGTTGGCGGAAGACTTACAAATGCGAACTTATCAGACAACAGAAAACACCCGGTGATTTTCCCTAGAATCATCATATTACAAATTTCCCCATCAGTTACTAACATCAAGTTTACTTCATGCTGGCACACAATTACTTCTGTCTATTATACGGCAAAGGTTTTGGATTATCAGCGCTAGAGATGTCATTCGTAGATGCTTACATCGATGTGTCATCTGTTGCAGAATTCGATCCCAAAATGCAACACAGTTTATGGCTGATCTTACTGCTTCAAGAGTTATCCAAAGTAGAGCATTTACTCGTGTGGGTATAGACTTTTCTGGCCCATTTAATATCAAGAATCGTTCTGCTAGAGGAGTCAAAATTACTAAATGTTATGTGTGTCTTTTTGTTTGTTTCTCTACAAGGGCAGTTCACTTAGAGATAGTTGGAGACCTTTCAACAAAATCCTTTATTGCGACATTAAAAAGGTTTATAGCTCGTAGAGGTAAACCTGTCGAAATACATAGTGATTGTGCAACGAATTTTAAAGGCGCCAGTAGGGAGTTGGGAAGAGCTATAAATATTGAACGGAATGATCGACTTCATAGTTACATGTCATCTGAAAACATCAAGTGGATTTTCAACCCTCATTCTGCGCCTCTCTTTGGGGGTCTCTGGGCGGCTGGAGTTGAATCACTAAAATGCCATCTAAAGAGATGTCTTGGGAATGTCGTACCAACATTTGAAGAGCTTTTAACGCTAATGACACAAACCGAGTCCAGTTTACATTCAAGACACTTGACTGCAGCTTCTTCGAATACCAGTGAATTAGAAGTCCGGACTTCTGGACATTTTTTAATTGGAGCATCAATGAGTGCCCTTCCAGAATCAGACTTAACCCTAGAGAAAATAAGTCACATTGATCGGTGGCGAAATATGTAAAAGCTATTCCAGCATTTTTGGAAACGTTGGAGTAACGAATTGCAGATCCAGATAGTAGCAAAGGCCTAAGTGGTGTAAACTACAACGTGATTTTCAACCGGATGACTTAGTGCTATTAAAAAATGCGAATCTTCCTTCTTTAAGTTGGAAGTTAGGTAGGATTGTTAATGTTTGTTCATGCATGGTTAATATGGTGCGCGTTGTAGAATTACGTACTGTCAACGGTGAACTGAAAAGACCTATTTCTAAACTGTGTGCTTTGCCACTGAACTGACTATTCGTGAACTGAATTACTGAATTTAGTGACATTTTTTTTCATTTTTAAATTTTATGTCTTTTCTCTTCCAGTAAAATTAGTATAATCTTAAGTGTTGAACCCCCCCTGAGGCTTCATGTCTGGGGTTACGTTTGGCGCCACGAGATGGCGCTTCTCAAAATAAGCCGCACAACAGCGGGTTTTTCTTTTTGAGGATTTGTGTTCGAGAGTAGCGTCTTCTGTGCGTAAACATGAGTGTATTATTACCTTTGTGCTTTCTTTTTTTATTTGTGTATTCTTAATACAGTCCATTAATAAATTAATATTTTGTGAATGAATAAACTATTATTTTAGTGAAATTGTACATTTATTCATTCTTCAATTTTTTTAATTAGCTCTATAGTTGTGCAATCAATTTCTCTAGAGATAATTTTACTTATAGTTACAGCAGACGGTATTTTTATTACATTTTATCAATGAACAGTTGTCTACTTTTTCATTCCATTACTTAAGTAACTTAATATTCCATTAAGAGAGAGAGAGAGAAATTTTTGTTTAACATTCTTTAAGCTATTGTTCGAGAATGGATAGAATCGCAAAATTTATTTTTACACTATCATACATAGACTTGTTTTTCCTAAATGTCCTTAATTGACTTTATTGGTGTACAATCAACCGCTCTAAAGATATCTCAATTTATAGTTACAGTAGACGATTATTTTTACTATATTTTATCGATGAACATTTATATAGTTTTTATTCTATTAAGGGTAACCAGGGTAGCAGAGTAACTTTTTAAATACCGAAATCGTTTGTAAACTATTTTTTTAAATCAAACTAAAATAAAAAAAATCCGATATGGGTCTCGCAAAATCTCGCCAAGCGTTATGAACGGAGAAATAAGTTATTCTTACAGCGGATAAATGGCTATCGGCGTTTAAATACAAAAGTATTACTCAAAGTACCTTTTCTAGCGAATGGAACGAGTTAGAACCATGAGAATGATGTCACCCAATTTATTGCATGATATTACATATGAAAAGTGAACATGTTTTTTAACAGTTAATATTTTTTTTTAATTTGTGGCGTTTTTGGATAAATTTATTTGAAAAATGGGCAATACCTCGAAAACGGTTCATGCTAGCGTCCTAAAGTTTATGTCAATCGTTTTCTAAGGAAAAATTACATAAGAAATGTCTTTTTGGGTAACTTTATTAAAGGTTTTGATATTTTGATGATTTTTTCAAAATTTCACTCGAAAATGTAGGGGGGTTCTGAACATTCGATTGTGTTTTAAAACAATTGGCTTCCAGTATTTACGGATTGTGATTTTTGTACTAAATTTCATTCGGATCGCTCCATTAGTTCTTAAGATATCGCCTCCACAGTCTCACTGACATACACACACATTTTCACACACGCAGACATCACTTTAAAAATGTTCGATTCGTGATCAGGGATGCTTGAAACGTGCTCTCCCGTCGAAAACTCGAATTCGAATTTTCGACCCAGACACAATACTTTCCTTATACATTATGTATATAAGGAAAGTAACAATGCAATAATGAATTGATTTTAAGCATAAAATATCGGAAACTGTTGAAAATAAGGTAACTTACAATATTCGGTGAAGAAATATTGTTTGAGGTACATAAATTTTTAAAGATAAAGAACTGTAAAATATGCGCTATTTGTTTGTAATAATTTAAAAACCGTTTCTAATATTCGGAACTTTTATTAAGTGTGTAAATGTCACAATTAGTGACAACTATCAGTATTTTGCAAGTGCGAAATGTGGTTGAAAATGGCTGGCATAAAATTAAGCTTAGTTCTGTTAAGATTTCTCCATTAAAGAGTTGTTAAGATTTCTCCATTATTATCTCCATTAAAGACAAATTGATTTTAAATACTCTATAATAAAATCTGATGTATATAAAGAAGAATATTTCGTTATGGTTAAATACAGAGCCATGAAAGTGCAGTAATTATAGAAAGCATTTCTAAAAAAAAAAAATCGTTTTTTTTTGGGGGGGGGGGGAATCAATCCGCTCTTCGTAAACGATTTATTACTTTTCGATATCTGTTTTAAAATGATTTTGAAGCAGATGTCTGTCACGCCAGACAACCATTTATTACTGTCAGGAGAAATGAGAAATTTGTGTCAGGGTACATTAAGCCAGAGACTTATATTTTTACGTTCTAAATTCCACATTTTTACGTTTCTATTAATTCTTCTATTCTACATTTTATATTCCACATTTTTACGTTCTGAAGAGGAGAAAAACAGAGAACATAGAAAAACGGAGAACATAGAAAAACAATGATTTAAAAAAAAATAGGTAAAATAGCAAATCATTTGCGCATTAGAGAAATCCAGTTAATTGTATATTCTTTGAAGTAATACATTTGGTATTCTTTTAAATTATGTGAATTGTTTGGCCAGTGAGCGTTCATTAAATCAGTGCCAAGTGGTGAATTAGAAACAATTGAAAAAGGCATTGGTAGTCTTGTTAGTAGGCTTGATTAACAAAATGGACAATGGATATGAAAAGAAAATTGGAGGGCTTGGCGAATAGAATCTATGTTTTCATTTTAAGTTTTAATATGATGTATAAATTTTTTCACATTATAATTACATTTTATTTTATATGAGTTTTTAACAATATTAGTTAACAATGTTTTCAATGTAACGAAAGTTTTATAAATAACGTGTTTGGTTAAAGACATTTTGATACTGAGCTATACTGAGCTCACACTATTTTATCATTTTTATACAGCGTTGGTGGGAATGTTTTTAAGCACCATAATAACTTTGTAAAGAAATCTGATGTGGACAGCACATGACTTTCCTTATATAATGCAATGCATTTACTACTTTTACAGTAAAAAAATAGATTATTTTTATAGTAGTTACTTGTATTCTTTCCAAGATATTGAATTTTCGTCAATGAGTCGTCATTTTCCATGTCGTCATCATCAATGAGTCTTCATTGATTTAGCATCATTTTTATCCATTTCGCGAGTTTTTCGTTTAGCAACATTTAAAAAAGTCGCCAAGTTGGCGACATATCACCAAATTCGTTGCCAAAATCTCGCCAAACGTTATGGACGAAGAAATAAGTTATTCTTACAGCAGATAAATGACTATTGGCGTTCAAATACAAAAGTATTACTCATAGTATCTTATTTCATAAATGGAACGAGCTAGATCCACGAGAATGATATCACCCAATTTATCGCATGGCATTACATATGAAAAGTGAACATGTTTCTCAATAGAAAATATTTTTTTATTATTATTTTATATGACTTTTTGATATTTTTTTTTTGAAATGTGCAATATCTCGAGAACGGTTCATGTTAGCGTTCTAAAATTTATGCCAATCGTTTTCTATGAAAAATTACATAAGAAATGTATATTTGCGTAACTTTATTAGCAGTTTTGTTTTGTTGACGATTTTTTCAAAATTTCACTCGAAAATTTAGGGGGATTCTGAATATTCGATTGCGTATAAAAACAATAGACTTCCAGTGTTTACGGATTGTGAATTTTGTACTAAATATTATTCGAATCGGGCCATTCGTTCGTCAGTTATCGTCTCCACAGACTCACTGACACACACACACACACACACACACACACACGCACACACACACATACTTTTACACACACACACACACAGACATCACTTCAAAAATGTTTGATTCGTGATCAGGGATGCTTGAAACGTGCTCTCCCGCCGAAAACTGGAATTCGAATTTTCGACCCCGTTACAATACTTGACTTATACATTACGTATATAAGGAAAGTAAAAATATACACGAGTATATATGTTAGGTCTATCTGTAGTAAACTGACTCTGCTTGATCGAATAAAAGTGATCGCAGCGCCCTTAGTGAAGAATTTAAACAGTTAGTATAACGTACGAGTACTTGGCAACTAAACGAGATAGACGGAAAAAGCTCATTAGAATGTTGCAGGCATTATCTAATGAGTAGGGATCAACCCTAAAACTGTTACAGAGAGTTTTACTTGACTATATAGGACTTTTAGTGAATGCCTGTCACATGCAGGAATTATACAATAAACAGCGCTTGCATGAGCAAAAATCTGGTGTAGAGTTTATTTACCATGTCATCCGTCAAAAACAATGCTCGTATGAATTCCAGAAATAATATGTAATAACGTACTTTAACAAGTATTACATGTGTTACCTTGTTAGAGACCCCGATTATACAACTTTTTTGTCAGGTATTTATTGAACTCCGTATAACCGTTTTATTAGTTCCTGGTAACAATTACTACTCGTTCCGTAATGCTTTACAACTTTTTAATGACATTACTTCGTGTATCTCATTTTACTGCCGAGTCATAATCATAACTCGTTACACGTTCCGCTAAACCCCTCTCTTTACACTCACTCTGAAATCCCTTTCTATTTGACCGGAGATGGTCGGTTTACCAAGGACAGACCTAACGTGTATACTCACGGATCTTTCTTTACAAAGTTGTTTGGGTGCGTAAGGGCTTTCACAGGAGCCCTGTATATGACGCTGAGAGGCCAAATTATTATAAATACCAGCTCATTTTATGTAAAGTAGATATGTCGCAAATATCACTGACGTTAAGATTGCTGAATCGGAATGAAGAAAATTTGGTCTAAAGACTAAAGGCGAAACTCTTGGAGACTAAAGACGTGCTTTGCTCAAAGAATAGTCAATGAATGTTCCCTGATCTGTCTACAGTGTTGAAGACCCAGACCGTCCGACTCGTCCAAAGGACTAAGAGCAGCTATTTGATCTGTCTACAGTGTTAACTTTAACACGTTAAATGCCACGATAGGTTCGTCAGGTCCGATTCTGGACGCGACAAGCTGTAAACTACTTTACTCAATAGGAAAAGTGTCGAATTATGATTTTTTAAAACATTTTTGTGACGAGTCTTGTTAAAGAAACATACAAACATTTCTTGAGTTATTTTGCCGTCATCAAGGCTTTTAATGGGTTTGCCATAGACGCCCTATAGTACTGCTATGACGCATCATTTTAAATCGCGGGAGATGCAAAAATGCATTCCGAATTTCTGGATAACTAGCGATTTTATTGAAAAGCAGCAATAAGCGTAAACAGGAATAATATACATCAAATAGCCCGATAACTATCTTATAAGTTCCTTAAACAACTGTCAGATACAATAAAACAGCAATAAAATGAACTAATTCACTAATCAGATGAATGTGTTCGCAAAACACAGACGTCTCTTACAAATCAATTTGGCTCGTATTATGTCCACACTGTTCAAATGAACGAGGAGTTTCTTACATACTCTCCATAGAAATCTCGAGAAAGAGAGCGGTGTCACTGAAACGAGTGGATATTTCTAAAAAGTTACAGCATATAGGGAAATTCGCCGAAAATAGCCAAGTTATCGATATTTTGATAAATATGGCACCCAGGTCACAAAAATGTCGCCAAATTCAGGTAACCTTACTTTTATGTAATAGCAATGTTTACTGTTTACCTGTAAATGCTTTTACTCATTAAGGGGCATCGAAGAACCACATGTTTTACATATTCGTAACGTTATCATATATTTGTTACGATAATGGTCGTAGTTGGGGATATAGGGCAACCAAACAACTGCAAGATTACTCGTAGTAGACGTTTGTAGACGTAGTATACTCGTAGTAGCTGCAGTTTGTCAACTAGGAACTATGTCGTAGTTGGCAGTTAACGTGTTCAAACTATATGTGACATTTTTAGTTCCATATCTCGAACTGTTTTGAGTTACTGGTTAAGAATTGATTCGATTCAACAGGCCCTGTCTTTTGTCATTCTTTGGGGTATTCCATACTCTTGGTATACGAAATTTCACATTGTTAAATGACGTTCTACAGTTTTTTTACTGAAAGTTTTTTCTGTATTGTTTCTAGTTCGACTAGTGGCGCTGGTATCGGTGTCATTGCCTATGGTCAGTTTACCTACCCGTACCTTTTATGGGAAGAACATCATTTAGGGGTAATTTAGGACTTTTTTTAACCCTTTATATGGGATACCTATGTAATAAAAATTTAAAAATTGAAGATAAAATGCAAAAAATCCAAAACTTATTTTTAAAATTTATATATTAAACTTTTTAAATAATAAGACCATTTTAGCTACACTGAATTAATCGAATTTTAAATTTAACATCGTTTATTTCAGTTTTTTAACGGTATTTGTCAGGCTAAGTTGACAAGATATTTTAAGAACTGTACTTATTTTGGCTTATTTATTGTATTTAAGTACATCAAAATCAACAGAAGTAATTGGACTGCACATGTTCAGAGAATAGATGATAATAGAGTAAAGGAGAACATCTTCAGTTCTACATCAAGAGGAAAATTCTCAAAATGACTATCAAAATTAAGATGATTGGGCTGGGGAGGGAAAAGGATTCTGAGACATTGAGTGAATGGAGTTGAAGAACAATTGTATCTAGAAGGGTCACCTGGAAGATAATTCTTCGGAAGACCTGAACTTACTATGGACGGTTGAGCCAATGATGAGAACTAATTTTGGAAACAGACAAATTTATTTTAAAATTTCTATCAATTACGTAATTCAATATAATATAAGGTATTTTTTTACTCTTTCTGCAGAGAATAATTGGATTATTAAACGACTTATTCCTTTTCGATATTCTGCCTTAAAATGAGTTTGAAGCAGACGGTTGTGTCACGCTATATAATCATTTATTACTATCTAGAAAATATATTTTTTCTACAGATAGAACTATTGTTTTACTCCCTAAAGAAAAGAAGAAAGTACTAATTGCTAAATAGAATGAAATTGAAGATCTACAAATAACAGCATCAATGGGTCGGTTTTGTAATTTTTTATGAGATTTCCAGAATAGGATAGCCAATTTATCTGCAATGGTAATAAAATAATGCTATGTTCCGCAATTTTGCAAATCTCTATAAGTCAAAAAATTCAGCCTTGCCATTTATAAAGATTAACCTCATAATGCACAAAATTGCTCACAGCAAAGTTTGTACTTCCAAAATAACCGTTTATAATCATAATCTATTTTAATTTTATTTATGAAAAATACGATATGTTTTTGAAATTCAAACTCATTTTTTGTCAAAAGTAAAATACCCTTTGTGCAAAGGTTAAGGAAAACGTTAGCAATGTATATAAGCATGCATGCTGAATTACTGTGTTATTTGTGCTTATATACGTTGCTCAAGTTTTCCTTATCATATTTCTATTTACTTGATATTTTAAATAAAATAATTTACATAAATAATAAAAATAAGTTCTAAAACAAATATGTATTTAAAATATATTTTATATAATGATATCCATTAAAAAGTGATTATTGTATTTACAACAATAATGTTTAATGACTACCTATATAGGAGGATTTGTTTCAAACTACGAAATGAACAAGAAATAAAAATATAAAAGTTCATTCCAACTGCTGTCTGAATTCATCAGCAAAAATGAATTTTTTACTAACAGCATACAAGGTAAACTGAAAGTATGGTTCGTAGGCAAATAACAGTCTCTTTCGTCAGTATAAAAGGAAGAGCACTAGCAAAAGGAATTTGTAATACAGACTAACTTCTTCTTGCTTTTATAGATGTTGCTGTTCTTTTTTTTTATCCCCACGAAGGAAACTGTTCTCATATTTAAATCAGTGGCTGGCCAGTTCGATGTCCACGATTCGATTCCTGGCAGGGACAGTGAAACCTTTACAATGGTGATCGAATGAATTAACCCTGCATTAACCCTAATGAATCATGGCGCTAGTTTCAGCATCGAGGTTTCAGCATCGAGAAGATGTTACAACAACAACAAAAAGTGAATACTAAGATGGTCATTCAGATCGGCAGTCGAACACTGACCTGACTTCAGATGGAGGAGATTATAGGGTCCATTTCGAGGAGAAAAAGTTGAATCTTGTCCCAGTGGCTCAATGGTATGGTTAGAGCAGTAGTATTGACAAAAAATGGCTCTGGAGGAGGTTTTGGTAGCACAATGTTTTATTTCCTATTTATCCAAATATCATTTCTATGAACATTAATGGGTTTCTATCTGTCTTTAAAGAGGGGGATGACCCCCAATTCCCCCTTGGTGATGCCACAGGTTTAGAGCATTGGCTGGATAGTTCGAAAATCAGCGGCTCGATACCCATCTGAGACAGTGAGACCTTTACAAATTTCTAAATCAAAATTGAAATTATTAATTTTACAATCATCTTTTCGATAAAAATAACATTCTAAACACGGATCTCGCGCCAAGGAATAAATCCTTCAGCTAGGAAGGAGTACTCTAAAAGTGCTCCTTAATTGAAGTCTGGAGAAACCTGCTCATTTTACTTCTCCGTACTTGCTTCACTTTCATTTTCATTCACTGCGTATGAAGTTAAAGTCTTTCGTAACCAAAAATATATGAATATATCCCTACACTTTTCCCCGTCAGCCTCCACAGAAATTTATACTCCATTCTTATTCAAGACCACCCCTACCAAACGCTTTTTTACAGAAAAGCTTACCTAAAGAGAAAGTCACGATGATGATGCAGACTTTTTATAAAAAGCTGGTGAAGTTTTAAAAAATGGTTGCATCCAAAAGCGACGTATAATGAACCGTGAAAATTTTTTGCTGACCTTTCTTCGTGCATTTAAGTATGGAAGCGTGTTTCTTTTTTTCCCCTTTTTGAAATCTAATCCTGTTTTTTAAAGTTCTTTTTTTAATATTCGAAATACGTGGGTATGTGAAAAGCGTGTATATGGATACAGGGTCTGTTGTATTTATTGTTGCTGTTTTTTCGCGTTGCAGTGGAAATGCATTTTCGATAAATGCAGTGTAAATACCGTTGCGAAAAATCTGATGTGGGCAGCACATGACTTTCCCTGCAGACTTATATTCACGTTCTATTTATTTAAATTAAATTTAATTAATTTTTAATTCAATTTTCGTTCTCATTTGAAAACTGGACTTATTTTCAAAAATGGTGTAGGAAAAATAAGAAAAACTAAAATATCTCGAGAACGGCTAGTCCTAGTGTAATGGGGTTGGTCTTATTCTTTTCTTCGCTAAAAATTACGTATTAAACAAGCATTTAATGGCTATATTTGAGCATAAGTAGTTCTTAAGTTTAGATTTTGATGATTTTTGCGGGCCATTTTGCAAAAAAAAAGGAGGTTATTTTTTTTCGAATTATACCAAAATCTAATCAGCAACAGAGTAGCCTATAAGCGACTTATCTACCAAATTTTGTGAAATTCGGTCCATTAGTTTTTCAGTTAGAGTGGATACAATCTTTTGCGGGCCATTTCGCATAAAAAGGCGGGTTCTTTTAACCCGAGTCATACCCAAAACTAATCAGCACCAGATTCGTGCACAAGAGACTTACCTACCAAATTTTATGAAATTCGGTCGATTAGTTTTTTAGTTAAAGTGGATACAAAATCTGCACAGACAGACAGACACACAGACAGACAGACACACAGACACACACACATACGTCACGCTAAAAATAGTTTTTTCGTATTCTAGAGGTCTCGAAACGTGCAGATCCGTCGAAAACTCGAGTTGCGATTTTCGACATGATTCTCTATACATTACTTTCCCTATACATTACCATGTATTGCAGGGAAAGTAATAATAAAAATACTTTCACGGTACATTGCCTATCTCCGAGTGAAAAAGACAATTAAAGATAACTATTGTTATTATTTGAAGACCAAGGTCGCTTAACCTTTTCCTTACGGCGGTTGTACCACTGAAATTCTCTTGAAACTCTCAATCTTCTTCTGAAAACTTGAAGAATGCCTGCAGCCCTTCCTTCAAGTTTCCCCTGACTGAAGGGGGCACGAGTTACGAACAAAAGACAAGGTCATTGAAGGTATTTATTTAGAGGGGTGGAATTTTCAGTTGTTTTGCCGTTATGGAGTTGAAAATATCTGATGTGAGCAACACATGACTTTCCTTATATAATGTAATGAATTTACTACTTTTACAGTAAAAAAATAGGTTTTTCTTATTGTAGATACTAATATTCTTTCCAAGATATTGAATTTTCGACAATGAGTCGTCATTTTCATTGATTTAGCGTCATTTTTATCCATTTGGCGAGATTTTCATTAATTTGGCAACATTTCAAAAAAGTCGCCAAGTTGGCGACATTCCGCCAAAATCTCGCCAAGCGTTATGCACTAAGAAAAAAGTTATTCTTACAGCAGATAAATAACTATTGGCGTTTAAATACAAAAGTATTATTCAAAGTATATTTTTTCATGAATGGAACGAGCTAGATCCACGAGAATGATGTCACTCAATTTATCGCATGGTATTACATATGAAAAACTAACATGTTTCTCAATAGGAATTTTTTTTTTTTATGTGGTTTTTTCATAATTTTTTGAAAAATGTACAATATCTCGAGAACGGTTCATGTTAGCGTTCTAAAATTTATGCCAATCGTTTTCTAATGAAAAATTACATAAGAAATGTATATTTGCGTAACTTTATTAGCTGTTTTGATTTTTTGACGATTTTTTCAAAATTTTATTTGAAAATTTAGGGGGGTTCTGAACATTCGATTACGTATAAAAACAATAGGCTTCCAGTGTTTACGGATTGTGATTTTTGTACCAAATTTGGTTCAAATCGGTCCATTCGTTCGTCAGTTATCGTCTCCACAGACTCACTGACACACACACACACACACACACACACACACTTTCACACACACACACACACACACACACAGACATCACTTCGAAAATGTTTGATTCGTGATCAGGGATGCTTGAAACGTGCTCTGCCGTCGAAAACTCGAATTCGAATTTTCGACCCCGTCACAATACTTTCTTTATACATTATGTATATAAGGAAAGTAAAAATGGATTCTTGGAGCCGTAATGTAAAGGTTAACCATGGCGATAAATTAGGCGATGTATTGTCAATATTGCGACCTCGTTGAGTTCTGGAGACTCATCGAATTTTGTAGATTGATTTACGTATCAGCCTATATTCGAACTAAAAAAAAAAATATATTTCAATTTTTTTTTCAGTTTTTAAATTGAGAAGTAAAATCGTAAAAATGTACGTTTAGTTAGTTATACGTATCATTTTTTTTTATAAATTGCATAATTTCAGATAAATCTAGAGAAGTTTAACCAAAGCGGTTAACACCCTACACAAGATTGTAATGCACTAATCTTAATTAACTTTGGACCCAAGGTATATATGACAACGGCTTTTAAAATGAACTATAACCTAAGAGAAATTTTACATTGCAAGAAAAATACAGGTAATAATATGCGCTAATATGGATATTTTTTCTCCAAATTTTGTAACCCGTTTTATGTAAATCTGTCAATAACGAGTTTTTTAACCACACCAAAACTTTTAGTAATCAATTTACAAATCAGATTATTTTCCTATATAATTTGAGTTCAAAGTAAATTAAGATTGTTGCATTACAAGTTTGTGTAAAGTGTTAGCCGCTGCAGGTAAATTTAATTAAATTTGCATGAAATTATCCAATTTATAAAAAAATATGATACATCTAAACTTTCAGATATTTTCATGCTTTTATTTTACAGTTTAACAGTAAAAAGTTAGTATATAAAAAATAACTGTTTGAAAATTTTGTGATCCAAAAGTAAGCGGATACCTTAAGGAATTATAAAATTACGTGATTTTTCCAGAATTTTTAACAGAGGGTATATATATCACTTTAGTTGATCACCGTTTAATTGGAAGGTGTTGGCGTAATACGAGTCAAAGTGAATTGTGAATACGTCAATGTCTTGAAAATATTATCTTTTGTCTTGTGAAAAAGTTGAGTGTGCAATGACTGTTTTATTGTACCTGATAGTTAGTGATTATGTAAGATAGTTATCGAGCTATTTGCTGTATCTTATTACTGTTTACGCTTAGGGTACTTTAAATAAAGTGCAAGTTATTCAGAAATTCGAACTTGTCTTTATATCCCGATGTCTTTATATCACGATTCCACAGGATATGTCGTAGCAATATTATTTGATGGTAACAGAACGTTTGCTGAAGAATTTTCCTTTTCCCAACAAAAAATAAAGGATTAGGAATTATAAGGGATATTTATTTATTTATTTATTTATTATCAGGCCGTCCAGCTGACCCAAAGGACCTTTTTCAATTCTTGCCCATCATACTGAATATCATTGATAAAAAAAATAATACAACAAACTTGGCCTACTGGGAAATTTCCAGACATCCTGTCGGCCATATATGTGTCATTGTGGAATAATTTATTTTGAATTTTAGATGGTCGTTTTAGACATCTATTCACTCGAATTAAATCTTTTCAATTGGTGCGTATTATGTAGTGCGTGTGTGGGCATATTATTTAGCGAACGAAAGATACATTTAGAAGATGGAATGATATTACAATATGATTACTGGGGAGATTTGTACTGCCAGAGATGCAAAACTATAGTAGTACTGATAGACTGGAGATATATAGGCTATTAAGTATGGAGAAAGTTGTACATGGATCATGTTATGTACAGATTTCAGTTATATCTTATATAATAAAAGAATATGCCCGTTTGTTTGTTTGTCTGCCTGTTGGTCACGTAGTCGAAAAACTAAAGAACCCAGATCTACGAAATTCGGTATTTTAATACTTCAGGGACGATCCTAAGACACTGTGGAGAGATTTTTTAGAATTAGAATCAGTTTTTCAGATTTTTTTAATATTGAAGGGAAATGTTGAGAGGTTTTCAAATAAATCTGTTCCAGCGATCAAAAACATTATCATAGACTTTCTATCCTGACACCACAAGAAAGATTGAAGATCGATATCTTTCTACGACCTTTAAATCGAACCCGCAGAACAATTCTATCATATTTAAAAAAAATTGAAATTTAGCCAAATATGCGTACTTAAGCAAATTCATTTTCTACTTTTGCATATCGGTTAATTGTAGGTTTACACTTTTTAGCATAAATTTAAAGATAAGCTTAGCATTATAATATTGTTTTCAGTCACCCTATTTCTGAATTCTCTATGAAATTTTAGGGCCCATAAAATTTACGATTTTGAATTTCAACAACTATCGGGGAAAGCGAGCGGGACAAGTTCTTATTTCCTAACGTCCTAATTAGGGTTCTGAATTAGATTTTCTGAAGGAGGGAAAATACTGAAGCTCATAGATAATACGTTCTCCAAAGTCGTGACGTGACAACATGATTTTTAGTTTTTATTATAAACGGGCGTGTATGTAAATTGTTCGTTTTCTTTTTCAAAAATTGGCTGTGAGTGACAGAGAAATTTTAATCAGTTGTTTACATTTTAAATTCTGAGAAATGGCGGTTGTTTGCTTTAGTGTTTTTACGAAGTTGTACCATAATATTTAAAGATTCTTTCAAAATTACCATTTAATTGTTCTGTAGATTTTACCGTATGATTATTAGGTTTCAAATAATAAAATAAAATCCAGAATTGAGTTCAACCAATGCTTGGTTAAGCAGGTATTCTTACAGAATCACCATTAACCGGCTACCGTTTGTTTGCTAAAATGACTAAAAAATAACCAGACAATATATCTTTCAACGAAAATTTGCTTAGCTTCGTTTAAAATAAATAAATAACAGGGGACTTCTATTCACTTCTAGTTTGCCCCGAAATGATTAGAACAAAATATCTATTCTGTTCAATATTTCTGCGTTTTAATCATTTAACCTGTTGCATTCCATGTGCATTTCTTATGTATAGATCCACTTTATTAATAGGAAATGACTTATTATTGTGCAGTCGTAAGTCAATAGTGATATCCTGTTTCCGAAAAGATATTTGGTTTGACAGTAAAATGCTGTTTATCTGCGCTTTGAACACGAGTAAAAAACTCTGCTTATTAAAAAAAAAATAAAGACTTGTTTAAACAAAAATTTATATTTGAATATGTATCATATTACGGAATAAATAAAGTTAAAGCACTAATGAGACTCTGACTTTGAAAATGAGATATGAGGTTTGGAATTTTAAGAATATAGTATGATTCATGAAATATTTAACTTTTATAATAAAACTTAAATTTCTTTATATAGAACCTAACTTTTGTTCTGTTTTTTTAAATTCTACAAGTATTCTAACATAAAACTTTTCTTCTTTTAAATTGAATAAAATGTTATTTAAAATACTCAATTATAGAATCTTATTTATAAAAAATATACATAGTACATATTTCATATGATATATGAAAATGATATGAAAACTCAGCTGAAGTGTATGAAACTATAAATTCCAGAAATATTTCTAAATAAATTTCTATATGATAAAAATATATAACTTTTGAGACACAATATATTCACTTCTGTAATTTGTTCTAAAATAATTTTTAAGTTGAGAACTATCAAGGTGATCAATCGATAAATTACTGTTGGAAGCAGAGATGGAACTAGAATTTTTTCAGAAGAGTAAAAATACACCCTGGCTGGATTTGAAGGAATATTTTGCTTTCCAGAGGAGTAATTTTTAACAAATGTACAATTATCCTCAAATTTCCAGCTATTTATTAAATTTATTGTATTTTGTATAAAAAATTACAGGGTCATCGCTCAACAGGATATAAATTTCTAACTCTTCTACGTTGAAAATAAAATTAGATTTTAGAAATGCACTATAATTTTTATTTGTGTTAATTGCATATCTGATAATAATTGGTAGTGTAGAAGAGTTGGTGTCAAATCTTGCAGAGTGTTTTCCCAAAATCATTATTCTTGTACATCATGACTGCTACACCATCTGCAGCGAGACCAACTAATTTGGACATTTGTACAAGAAAAACGAGAGCGTGTTCTGATACTAGGCTCTTTCGTTACCAATCCTCTGGCTGCAGTCTACTTCCAGTGTACATCAATTTGATGTTCTGTAGATGATGTTCTTACCGGAAGATGTTCTTAGTGATGTTCTTACCATCCTCTAACTCCACGCGTACATCAATTTGATGTACGTTTTATTTGATGTATGTAAAAAGTCCGCTGCGCAGAAGGATAAAAATTAACTTTTGTTTTGGTGAATTTATAACAGTGTATGTGATGCAGGATAAAATAAGAAATTGCTTATTTTCAAGCCAAATCTGTTTAATTTGCGATTCTAAAAAACATTTTTTCTTTTTTGTTTAAAAAATAGGTGCGTAAAAATACGCATAATTTAATTTATAAAGCGTATTTGGTTATTTTATAGCGTGAAATACGCGTATAGAGGCGTTATTTCGATCTCTGGTTGGAAGAAAAAAATTTAAAAATAGATTGAGCAGGAGAGCTAGGTTTTGGGCTAAATTGTTTTCGTTTTAGGAAAATAAAAATGTCTAATTACTACTCTAAATCATATGAGTTTTTAGAAAAAGCTGCGTACAAAGAAAACTATTCCTCCTTTAAAGTAATTGATCATAAATTCCACGAAAGTTTAACTTCCATTTTACTTAAAATTTTGCAAAATTTTTAGCGAGTCTGCAAAAATTAAGTACATACCCGCACATCAAAATGAAAATAAAGCGTAAATTGCAAATTACATTTTCATAAAACATTCATTAGTTTTCTCTATAGATTTAAGTGTCAAAACTGAAATGACTGTAAAAAGAAAAAATAGAGGTTGTTTACTGGAATAATTACCTGCTGATCACATTAGAATGTTAGATTATTTCTTTAAATTCTGATAATTATAATTTAATTTTTATCACCTCTGGTTATTCTCCTGTTGAGTTACTTCAGCGTTAACATATGTGCAAGAAAATATGCAATACAAGTGTAAACATTTGAATCGCGAGGAAAAACATCAGAATTTAAAACACATTTTTAAAATTGAAGAATTAAACATATTAAATGGTTGATCACTTTAATAATTTTAAATGTATCCCAAATAAAACGTAAAAATTTTGGTTCATTAACTGTATATTTTCTATTTTAATTACTATTATACCATAAAAGAAAAAGCCCTTCTCTCTATCTATGTCTGTTCCACATGAAGAAACATTTGGCTATCTTGGTGACTTTACACTTGGCGACTTTTAAAATATTTTGCAGAATCGACGAAAATCAAGTATGTCTGAAAATAAAGTTTAATTTTGATGTGAATAACATCTATGTTTGAGATATCTCTAGCGGGAAAAAAGGAGAGATACAAAAAATAGACCCTTTTACCGCCACTTCGGACCCTCATACCCCATGAACCTAATACATAAAAATGTTAATAATTTTTCTAGTTTGTCAAAAATAGAGTCATTATTATGAGTATATAAAAATATTTCAATATTTTATTATTTTCAACTATTTTTTTCAAAAAGACTAAGTAGCTCTTTGACCGAGTGTTTTCTTCATTTTTCAAACTTTCACTCGAAATATATAGTAAGCTATAAGAGTTAGATATAAATAGTTACCGACAAAAATATGCATAAAGGAATTTAATATTAAAACTTATATTTGTTATCAAAAAAGCTCTTATAGTTTTCGAGTAATCGTCTTGCCAAGTAGAAGAAGATTGAAAATTTTTCGTTTTTTATGTTTGTAATGCTTATATATCAAAAATTAAAAAAGCTAGCTTTGAACTATATGCAATAATTTCTAGCTCTTTGAAAGTCCTATAAGTGTATATAATCGAATTTTGGAACGATTTCTATTTTTCAAAAGAAACTTCAAAAAGTATCTTTTCTAACGAGTATTTTTCATTTTTAACACTTTCCAACATAATTGAAAAGTGTTAATGATTTTGGCCATTCTGTCTGACTGTCTGTCTGTCCGCACGATAACTGCAGCAAAAATTTATTTATCAAAATGGAATTTTAGTATGTTGTTCAGACGGTCTGTGGGACATAGGGGAATGTAATTAAATACTATCCGCCAATTAGTTTTGGATAGAACCCTGGTTGAAAAAGTGAAATACATTGAACCCTAAGGTACCTAATTTTTCAAACATTTATTAAGCAAAGTTAAAATTCGCAAACTACTTTGAAAATTTAAGGAAATACTCAAATTATCCCATAAAATAGATAAAAAAATTTGAGCAAAATATTTTCATTAGTTTTTTAATTAAAAATTAAGATAATAATTACACCCATATTATATGAACAGACCACGTGACCCACTTCAAAATAAAATATGGCATTCACCTTTCTTCCCAGTGTGAAAATCGTAATTTTTAAAGTTCCTTAAAATTTATATCTGGTGTTGCATCGATCTAAAACCGCTTTATTTTTCGTATTTTTTTGCATCTATATTCTGTGCTAACGCTATTAAAATATTTTTTAGTTTAAATGATCATCAAACTTTTATTATTTATACAACGAAACCTAATTTTAATGAATGCAGAATGTAAATAAGTGATTGTAAGATGAGTTGTATAAGAATTGCTGAATTATTTTCAAGCAAAATTATTTAGTTCTGGATGAAATATTCATAGATTTTACATAGAGAAGCAGATAATTTTATAGCATTGCCTTTTTCGATGAGGTTTTAAGCATGGAGTTAGAAAGTACTTTTACGTCCATGGTAAATTTTAAAGTTAAATAAATTATTGTAGTACAATGATAGTTTAAAAAATATCACCGCTGAATATATCGCATTTTAGAGATGTAAAAAAAATAGTATTTCAGTTTGAAAATGTTTCATAATCAATGTTTTATGCATGATTGATCGTTCTTGTTTATACTTTCACTTGAAATATCTCCGAAAAAGATAGATATAAATAGTATGAGAAAATTTAGTTTCCAAATCTTGGTTTATTTGGAAAAAAAACTTTTATAAATTTCCACTTATTGTCTTCTCAAGTTCAAGAAGTATAAAATTTTATGATTTTCAAATTTATAATATTTATACCTTAAAAACTAAAAGTGATAGCCATAAACAATAAACGTGAATTTGTATCTTTTTAAAAGCTCTATAAGTGTATATAATTAGATTTGGATTAAGGTATTTTACTTTAATTATATACATGATGTATAAGGAAAGTATTGTGACAGACTCGCAAATTCGAATTCAAGTTTTCGACAGGAGAGCACATTTTAAGCATCCCTGATCACGATTAGAACATTTTGGAAGTGATGTCTGTGTGTGTGTGTGTGTGTGTGTGTGAAAGTATGTATGTGTATGTGTGTATCAGTGAGTCTGTGGAGACGATAATCTCACGAACGAATGCAGCCATTCGAATGAAATTTGGTGCAAAAATCACAATCCGTGAATACTGGAAGTCTATTGTTTTTAAACGTAATTGAATGTTCAGAACCCCCTAAATTTTCGAGTGAAATTTTGAAAAAATCATCAAAAAATCAAAACCTTTAATAAAATTACGCAAATAGACATTTAATATGTAATTTTTCCTTAGAAAACGATTGACATAAACTTTAGAACGCTAGCACGAACCGTTCTCGAGATTATTGCACATTTTTCAAATAAATTTATCAAAAAATCCCATGAATTAAAAAGAATATTAACTGCTGAGAAACATGTTCACTTTTCATATGTGATATCATGCGATAAATTGTGTGACATCATTCTCGTGGATCTAGCTCGTTCCATTCATGAGAAAAGATACTTTGAGTAATAATTTTGTATTTGAACGCCAATGGTCATTTATCTGCTATAAGAATAAGTTACTTCTCCATCCATAGCGCTTGGAGATATTTTGGCGACAAATTTGGCGAAATGTCGCCAATTTGGCGACTTTTTTAAATGTTGCTAAATTAACGAAAATCTCGTCAAAAAATGTCTTCAATTAGTAGTCATTTTCATTGATTTAGCGTCATTTTTATACATTTGGCGAGATTTTCGTTAATTTGGCAACATTTCAAAATGTCGCCAAGATGGCGAGATTCCGTTAAATTCGTCGCCAAAATCTCGCCATGCGTTATGGACGAAGAAATAAGTTATACTTACAGCAGATGAATGACTATTGGAGTTCAAATACAAAAGTATTACTTAAAGTATCTTTTTTCATGAATGGAACGAGTTAGATCCACGAGAATGATGTCACACAATTTATCGCATGATATCACATATGAAAAGTGAACATGTTTCTCAGCAGTTAATATTCTTTTTAATTCATGGGATTTTTTGATAAATTTATTTGAAAAATGTGCAATAATCTCGAGAACGGTTCGTGCTAGCGTTCTAAAGTTTATGTCAATCGTTTTCTAAGGAAAAATTACATATTAAATGTCTATTTGCGTAACAATATTAAAGGTTTTGATTTTTTGCTGATTTTTTCAAAATTTCATTCGAAAATTGAGGGGGGTTTTGAACATTCGATTCTGTTTTAAAACAATAGGCTTCCAGTATTCACGGATTGTGATTTCTGTACTAAATATCATTCGAATCGCTCTATTCGTTCGTGAGATATCGTCTCCACAGATTCACTGACACACACACACACACAACCAACATCACTTCAAAAATGTTGGATTCGTGATCAGTGATACTTGAAACGTGCTCTCTCGTCGAAAACGCAATTTCGAATTTCCAACCCCCGTCACAATACTTTCATTATACATTATGTATATAAGGAAAGTAAAAATGACATAATGCGATGTTTGAAAACTCTGGTCAAAGTTCACGGAGCAGTAGTCATTACGGAAAGTATTTTTACTTTCCTTATATACATAATGTATAAGGAAAGTATTGTGACGGGGTCGAAAATTCGAATTCGAGTTTTCGACGGGAGAGCACGTTTCAAGCATCCCTGATCACGAATCAAACATTTTTGAAGTGATGTCTGTGTGTGTGTGTGTCAGTGGGTCTGTGGAGACGATAACTGACGAACGAATGGACCGATTCGAACCAAATTTGGTACAAAAATCACAATCCGTCAACACTGAAAGCCTATTGTTTTTATACGCAATCGAATGTTCAGAACCCCCCTAAATTTTCGAATGAAATTTTAAAAAAATCGTCAAAAAATCAAAACCACTAAAAAAGTTACGCAAATAGACATTTCTTATGTAATTTCTCATTAGAAAACGATTGGCATAAATTTTAGAACGCTAACATGAACCGTTCTCGAGATATTGCTCATTTTTTTAAAAAATTATGAAAAAGTCATAAAATAAAAAAAATATTTCCTATTGAGAAACATGTTCACTTTTCATATGTAATACCATACGATAAATTGGGTGACATCATTCTCGTGGATCTAGCTCGTTCCATTCATGAAAAAAGATACTTTGAGTAATACGTTTGTATTTGAACGCCAATAGTCATTTGTCTGTTGTAAGAATAACTTATTTCTTCGTCCATAATTCTTGGCGAGATTTTGGCGACGAATTTGGCGGAATGTCGCCAACTTGGCGACTTTTTGAAATGTTGCCAAATTAACGAAAATCTCTCCAAATGAATGAAAATGACGCTAAATCAATGGAAATGACGACTAATACTCGAAAATTCAATATCTTGGAAAGAATATAAATATCTACTATAAGAAAAGCCTATTTTTTGTACTGTAAAAGTAGTAAATTCAGTACATTATATAAGGAAAGTCATGTGTTGCCCACATCAGATTTTTTAAAAAATAGTTCTCTCTGAGTAAAACTGTTATTAAGCGATTTATTATTCCCTGTTCGATATTACGTTTTCAAAAGGTTTTAAAGCAGACGACTCGGTCACGCTAATCAGTCATTTATTACTGTCGTGAAAAAATGAAATTTTTGTCAGGGTACGGTTTCGCCAAGGGACTATTGACTCTAGGTTTAACGTTTAAAGGAAAAGAAAAACTTATTAATTTTAAAGAGTTTAATTTTTTAAGACCATGTTTTGTGCAAAAAAGAAAATTTCTTTCGCAAGAAGTGCTCAATTCATCATATTTCTCAAAACTTTAATTTGACATTCTTATTATTCCTGTAAAATTTTTAAAGGACACGTATTGTGATGGGAGGTCAAATACCGGAATATTGGTTTTGATGGTTTCATACGTTATGGGTGACCCCGAATTCGAATCGAGCGTTTTATTAATTCTTTCGAAAATACGCAATCTTTTACATCTTGGGAAAAATTGAGTGATTCAGATTTAGTTTTGCAACTCTGTTAATTATTAAAATTAAAGGCTCGATTTATTTATAGAAATATATGCACAAGAGTAAGATATAATGGGACCTACTCCAAAAGCAGAAGAACATGGGCAGGAGTCCTTCAGGGTTCGGTCTCAACCCCCTGCTGTTCCTCATATACGTCAACAACATCCATCAGTACATAGACGGAAATATCAGAATTACGTGCTATGCAGATGATATAGCAGTCTGGCACACTTGTGAAGATATCGAAAAGTCGGAAATCTCCATTAATCGATCACTAGAAGGTATTATGGATTGGTTGAGAGAATTGAAACTACAGATAAATCCTCATAAAACTAACTATACTGTCTTCACTACAGACAGAAACAGAAGAAAATCCTTTAATCCATCCATAACTATGAGCGGCTTACCAATTATCAATATGGATAACCCAAAATATTTGCGTGTGAATCTAGATGCTGAACTGCGCTTTACCAAACATATCGAAAACTGTTTCCATAGAGCACTTAAGAAATTAAGCATTTTAAAAAGCTTATGTGGCACAAACTGGGTTGCAAACCCGAAAACTTTAAGAACAACCTACACTACACTTGTTAGACCCAGTCTAGAACATGCAACGCCAATATGGGTTCATGCTTCCGAGTCCGCACTAGGAAAACTGGATAGAATTCAAGCAAGAGCAGCCAAATTAATTATCGGTGCTGTCTCGTCCACCAACAACACAAAAGCAGTGCGGGAGTGTGGCCTTCAGACACTTGATCAAAGAAGGAGATATACGATTAAGTTCACAAACAAGGCTAATAGTCGAGACACTGAACACATCTCCCGCAGGACCTTTTTGAACTGGAATGGGAAGTCAAGACTCAAAAGGTCATCAACTATGAAATATGACAAGGAAATCAGAGAAAGTCTTGGCTTTGAGCACGAAAAATATGATATAGATCAAGAGCCTATTTTATCATCCTGCATCCCCCAAAACACCACTATTAATTTGGATCTCGTAGAACTTTGTTCAAAAAGGAAAATGAAACTATTGTCAAGGCTAAAGGAATCGAAACAATTAAAACCTATATGGGGTGTGATTTAGTACAGATGTACACGGATGGATCCTCAGACGAGACTATCCTCAGGGGAGGAGCTGGTATTCACATTACTATGCCAAATGGTACCAAAAGACTCCTGAGCTTTGGAGCAGGTAATATTGCTTCCAACTTTACATGCGAACTAAGAGCAATTCATGAGGCCTTGGGCATTTATATTTCTTTCGAAGATGTAGACAGAGCTAGCGGACTTGTAATTTTCTGCGACTCTAGAGCTGCCCTTCAGGCAATACAACATGGACGCTCAGGGCTCTCGCAATGCATTCACAAACACATGGATACAATTAATAAAATGGGAAAACGTTGCATTCTACAGTGGATGCCTGCACATGTAGGAATTGACGGCAATGAGGCGGCCGATGAATTGGCCAAGGAGGCAAGGAACTTAAATAAAGACACCTCAGGCACCCTCACTCTTGACGATGCCAATGCTGTCGCTAGATACAGACTTAGAGTGAAACCTATGGGATTGGACCACCAGGTCTGTGTAATAAAGGCGAATAGGGAGATCACCAAGACAATTGTCAGACTAAGAACTAGACACCTAGGTGGTATGAAAATTAATGCGGATGGCACCAGAACCTACAAATACTGTAGAAACTGCCCAGGTGAAGAGCTCACACTGGAACACATATTTGACTGTCCAGCAATTCTTGCGGCTTTGCAATGCATTGGCGAATTCCCTTTCCAGGGAAATCTTTATAATGAGAAGATTGTGGATCTCGCTAAGGCAGTAATATCTGCACATGGTTCAATCTGATCTCTTATGGACACGACACCAACCAACAACAACCAACCAAATATATGCACAAGAAAATGTGTTTAACGTTTATTTATATATATGAAATATTTAAACATTTTACAAAATTTAAAAATATGTATTAAAACATGATTTATATAATAATTGTCCAACGTGTTTCTGTCCTTTCAGATGATCCACACTTCTAGATTCAACAACGGGGCATCCAAATGAATCCAAATTTTGGATCTCTTTCTCAGAGACGGAGAAGATGGGGTTTTCAAACTGACTTTCAAACCCCCCAGAAGCTCTCCGGTGACGAAAATGGCTGAATTTTTGCACATTTATAGTATTAACTACCCGTCCAGCCGTTTATTCAAGCCTTTCTAGCCTGTTAATACCTTCGGGTTACCCGTATGGTTTGGGCAATAAAGTATTAATCATGGGGTAAAACTTAACGAAATATATATATATATATCAATTTTCTCCACCTTTGGGGGCTGATAGTATAGAGATTGAAAATCCTTTCCAGATTTCAAAAAAGTTCCTCGATGTCTTTAAAGGGTAAACTTTGCACACATATAATATCATCCACAGAAGAACTTAATCGAGTTATTTTTGATTATTACTTTCCTTATATACATAATGTATAAGGAAAGTATTGTGACAGGATCGAAAATTCGAATTCGAGTTTTCGACGGGAGAGCACGTTCCAGGCATTCCTGATCACGAATCAAGTATTTTTGAGGTGATGTCTGTGTGTGTGTGTGTGTGTGTGCGTGCGTCAAAATATGTGTGTGTATGTGTGTGTGTGTGTGTCAGTGAGTCTGTGGAGACGATAACTGACGAACAAATGAACCGATTCGAATGACATTTGGTACAAAAATCACAATCCGAAAACACTGGAAGTCTATTGTTTTTATACGCAATAGAATGTTCGGAACCCCCCTAAATTTTCGAGTGAAATTTTGAAAAAATCGTCAAAAAATCGAAACCGCTAATAAAGTTACGCAAATAGACATTTCTTATGTAATTTTTCATTAGAAAACGATTGACATAAATTTTAGAACGCTAACATGAACCGTTCTCGAGATATTGTACATTTTTGAAAAAAAATTATCAAAAAGTCATAAAAAGTATTTCCTATTGAGAAACATGTTCACTTTTCATATGTAATACCATGCGTTAAATTGGGTGATATCATTCTCGTGGATCTAGCTCATTCCATTCTTGAAAAAAGATACTTTAAGTAATATTTTGTATTTGAACTCCAATAGTCATTTATCTGCTGTAAGTATAACTTATTTCTTCGTCCATAACGCTTGGCGAGATTTTGGCGACGAATTTAGCGGAATCTCGCCAACTTGGTGACATTTTTAAGTGTTGCCAAGTTAACGAAAATCTCGCCAAATGGATGAAAATGACGCTACATCAATGAAAATGAGGACTAATTGAATGAAATTCAATATCTTGGGAAGAATATAAGTATCTATTATAAGTATAACATAATTTTTTAACTGTAAATGTAGTAAATTCATTGCATTATATAAGGAAAGTCATGTGCTGCCCACATCAGACTTTTTTTTACTCTAAACGCCGTACAGTGCTAAAAAAACTTATCAATAAAAGTTGTAATCTAATTTTTATCAGTGTTACTTTCTCTGCCTTTGACAAGCTAATTGCTAGTTGTATATATGTTGACATTAAATATGCAGTTACTTATTTATTTAAAGTGTCTGATATTGGTTGTAAGACATTAACATATATGTATTCATCTTCACAAATCATTGTTTTAGAAAGCAAAATTCGCATTTTAGTGCGGATTATGATTTTTAAGGTCAAAGAAGCCTAAATTAATACACAATTAATTTACTTTGCTTAACTCGTTCAAAAGATTCGACTGGTAGAAATTTGGAGCTCCTAATGATAGACGGTAATTGACGCCCCAGTCTTTTCTATCACTTACCAAAATTATCAGTTTGACAAGGGAAGAGTTATTTCATAATATGCTACAAAATAACCGAAACAAAATTTCTCTACACCTTTCTCAGCACCTTTATATATTCACAAATTATTATTTAACATTAATTACGAATTATAAAGTTCATATTTGAAAAAAAAAATGAGTAAAGCGTGGATGAAAAGTTATTCCACAATGTTTTATATCCAAGAGATCAAAATTTAAAATTATTTTTTTTTCAGAAGTTTATAAAGTAAAGATGGATATTCGAAGCTGCATCATTTTGAAACTTTCTGTGCTGTTGCTGTTGAGACCCAGACTGTACGATCTACTTGAATGGTGTAAGGTTCTTTGGACGGCCGGGGAGTGCCACCCAATTTAGACCGGAACCCAGTGAGGGAGGCATGCACAGGTACCGTACCCTCCTTCCCCTCCAACCAACTTCTCGGAGGGACTTACGGACCCACATGTTTAACGTGATCGTACTCCACGTGAACACGGCGACAGTTTTGGCAGTGGCGGGAATCGAACCCGGGCTAACCGAGTGCAATTCCGGCACGCTAACCACTGGGCTACTGCGCCCTGATACTTTCTGTGTTGAGACCTAGGCCGTCCGACCTACCAGAAAGGTGTAAGGTAACTGTTTGGACGGCCGGGAAGTGCCACCCAATTTAGACCGGAACCCAGTGGGGGAGGCATCCACAGGGACCGTACCCTCCTTCCCCTACCACCAACCTCTCGGAAGGACTTACGAACCCACATGTTTAACGTGATCGTACTTCGCGTGAACACGGCGGCAGTTTTGGCAGCGGCTGGAATCGAACCCGGGCCTACCGAGTGCAACTCCAGCGCGCTAACCAATGGGCTACCGCGCCCCTTGATACTTTCTGTGTGAAAATTTTCTGTTTCTAAAGATTGTAATGCTTATACCTCGTAAATTAAAAGTGGCTTTAAGCATAAGGAGTATAAGTTTTAAGGAGTATAAGTTTTAAGGAGTAATAAGGAGTATGCGTTTTAAGGAGTAATTTATAGTCCTTTAAAAGCCCTGCAATGATAAATGATTGAACTTTAGATAGGATTCTTAGGTATTGAAATATAGTGGCTACACGAGGAATATTTACAGGATGGCCCAATATGTAGAAAATTAGTGAAGATAGTTTATTTTTATCATAACAGTTGATTGAGGGTTGAACGACTAAAACTACAGAATTAACACATAGAACTTTTCCTGGAGTTTTACTTAACAAGATGTTATTTACGTGGCAAAACTATTTCAGCTACATTCGATTGAAACCGCCGGCGATTTTTTTAAAGAATGTGTTTTTTTACAATATTTATAGAAAATTTAGAAATTTAATTTGAGTCATTTAAGTTTGGTTTAGCTTCGAAATTTTTACACAAAACGGATCGTGTCACATGGGGAATCCAATTGCAGAAACAATAAGAATTTGATATTGCTGTTATGAAATGTGATGTAAAAATATTTTGCTGAACTATTTTTTCTCTTTATGCGATTCCATTGATATATCCGCGGGTTTCTTTTTCCCAAAGAGGAAAAAATGTATTTTAGGATATCCTCTTTTCATGCCTCGACATTTTTTGTTCACGAGTAAGAATATATTCTTCCTGCCAAAATCATATTTTGATTTTTTCCTGATTTATATTCCTTCATAAAATAAACATCAAAGTATTGTATGCAATGAGATTCTAAGTCAGGGGAGGCTTTGTAATAAATGCAGTTTACAAGTTTTAGTTTACGCCTGATTTTAAAGTAAACATGGCTATGATGAGATAAAAGTGCGATAATCTATCATAAAATAAACAAACAGAATTTTTATACAGATATGTAATAAACTATGTGGATAAACAAGGTTTTTAATATCCTCCGCTACCCAATGGTGGCGTATGGAAAAATAAGATAAATTTTAATAACACATGAAAATGAATAAAGAAAAGGTGTCGGTAGATTCAATCCAAAACAATATTATCTCTATTAAAAACATCTGATGCGAGCAGCATGGCTTTCCTTATATAGTGCAATTAATTTACTTCTCTCACAGTGAAAACATGATGTATAAAATCAACGGCATAGTGTTTTTAACGTTGAATTGTACACGTGACGCTTTTCTAGATGACAAAATGTAAAACTATAACGAAGTACCCAATTAACGTATATTTTACGCAACTCTAAACTGATATTTAACAATATTGATAGCATCTTTAGGCAAGTACTATAGGCCGTATGTTAAAATATATTAATTCCATATAATATATTAAAATAATACAATAATGTTAATTCCATTAATATATAAAAATATTAATTAAAATAATATTAAATTGTAACACCATCACCTTTTCACTTTTTAGCTTTCCTATTTTCTTTTTACGTAATTAGCGTACTAACCTATGTAGTATTATACGTGAATCGAATAATTAGAATCAAGATAATGTTTCATCTGAAGTCACTGAAAAGTAATTTGTAAAATGCATGATAAGGACATATACTTAACAAAGAGTACATGATAATAAGAACAAATACTTGACAAGTAGTACATAAGAATAAGAACAAATACTTGACAAATAGTACATGAGAATAAGAACATATACTTGACAAATAGTAGATGAGAATAAGAACAAATACTTGACAAATAGTACAAGAGAATTAGAACAAATACTTGACAAATAGCACATGAGAATAAAGACAAATAGTACATGATGTATAACGACGAAACAAAATGAAGTGGAAATTTTGTAGATGAAAATATGTATACCAAGTTTCAGCTCTCTAAGCTCTCTGGGAAGAGAGATCGGGCCTGTCATGTAAGTTGAACAAAAATACTGTAACGACGTATTCTCTGGATTCGTGGGTGTGCGCTTAGGATAGAATAATGAGTCCATATTTCTGGATAACTAACACGTTTATTCACAAGCACAACGTAAATTGGAACAATGTACAGTTAGACAGCACTTAAATGCTCTACTAATTTCACAAAATAACCGATTCTATTCCCAAAACATTGATGAGAGTCCCAGTTTAATGTAGCTCATCAACTATTCTAAAACGGAATGCTGATTTCTTTTAATAGACTCTCTATAGAAATTTTTGGAAATCTCTTATATCTCGCAGAATACTGATCATTTCTAGGTCTTTCTCGAATCTTCGAAAATGTCGCCAAATTGCAGATAAATCGTTAAATCTGCAACCCTCCTCAGGACGTCAGCATTTGATAACCCCAGATACACGTCATAGGAAAATCTGTACGGGTGTTTTCTCCGTCTGGTTCTCCAAAGAAAAGACTCTAGTGAGGAAGTATGACACGTTCGCAACAATACAGATAAAGAGAGGTAATATGAAGTAAATAGGAATTAATGTAACTGAAAAATGAAGACTTAATACCATTTAAGTAAAATTAACTTATATCTAGCGTATAATATAGTTTATATTTATACATATATAGTGTGTTTAAAAAAATAAACAGTGGGAGTTTTTTTGAACCGTTGGTTGTAGACACATAGTTCTAATTGCAAAAATGCTTAAAATAAGATAAAAATTTATTCAATAATAATTTAAATAATGTGCTTGGTAAAAAATTAAAAAAAAATTATACATCCCTTCTAGTGAAGAAATTTAAAAGTTATGTATACTTTTCTTAAGTGTGTTATTCACGATTAAGCAAATACATAATTACAATAAACTAGCTATTTATTTGACATGTTATGTTTTAAAGACATATTCTATCACTAGGGAATCCGATTTAAGCGATTTTTCTGAAAATCCGTAACCTTTTTATATTTTGTGAAATTTAAATAATCTTTTGTTATTATTTTACACAATTTCATTATAATTTATGTTTACTTTAAATTAACAACTTCTGACTGGTTCAGTTAAATAGACCAATCACCGAGCCTAGTAATATTATGTGATTCTGGTTTGGCAACAGAACAAGGTATCGGATCGCGAGTGAGATCAAAGAGTTAGAAGTATGGTGAGAGAGAAGGTTGGGTGGTAGAATGGAGACTGTGAGCGGAAGACTGGTCGAGCTAGTTAAGATATGTGATTCTCGAGTAATAAAGTCTCTGGATGCGTGCGAAAGAAAGCGATAGTGCAAGTCTGTGGAACCCGCACTAATGGATACTACTATGACTAGAAGGGTCTAGTATCCCGGGTTAGTCAAGATACTATTTAGAGGCACTAGGAAAAAGTTGGGTAATCATGAAAGCTTTATAATTAGTGCATTATTAAATTACCTATCACCAGGCCCGTCAAAGTGCATTTATTTGTGTTAAATAATGCGCGCTTGCAATACTAGCTGTTTGGTATATGTCTCTAATTTAGTTAAGCAGCCAGCTGCTGTAAGTTGAATGAACACAAAATAAACGTATTTGTATTTAACTGATTGCATCTGTGTGTTATTGCCCCTGACCGCAAGGTCCGGTGTATCCATTAAAATGAAGTTTAGAGTTGTGCCACTTTTATTTAACAGATCGAAGTATGTACAGATACATAATCCTTCAACCAAAGTCAATAAATCCGTACAATGGAGTTCTAACAAAGGTTTAATCCGTATAATTGAGTTATGTCATTTTTGTTTCACAGATTTAGTAAGTACGGATAGGTAATCTCACAAAGTCGATAAATCTGTACGATAGAGTTCTAATCAAGGTTTGTTCAGCTATAATGGAGCCCGATCGGGGGTCAGAACTCTACAATTTCCTGATTTAAATAATTAGAAATAGCAATCCCCCAAATGAAATTTAAACGTAGTGAAATATTCATTAAAATGTCTAAAATGTTGTTGCATACTGTTTTCATGTATACAACAAAAATAGTTTTATGCAATAGTTTAAAAATAAACCAATTACATTTTCCTATTTTTATGGTTCTTCCAAAGGATTGCTTCCATGACAACCATTCTTTAACCGCATATATTTTCATATACATATAAATATCTTCTGTTCGGTTTCGCAGACTATTTAACATCTCGTATAACATTTACATTTTCTCCGTGGGCAGAAAAAACGTTTTCTAACTTATTTGTGTTTCTTTTAACACCTGCATTTTAGTGCCATCTATCTTTCTACGACGTATCTTTTCTCAGTTTTCATGATAAAGTGGTCTTAAAAAGTTTAAAAAAAATTTAAATACTTTCTTCTTTACTTTCCATACAATTTATAGTGTGTACAAAGAATATTATGGAAAACATAAAAAAAAAGACTAAGATTTTGGTAGATTATTTTGCCTTTTTGGCATTATACGAAATACGAATTGATTGGCGTGGCATTTGTTTGTGGAGATGAATGACCAAGACCAAGACGCTTGTTTTCGGGGACCCTGTGTCAGAGACACTCATCCCCACATCGAAAATAAGTTGTCGGACTTGTTGCTGTGTTTTTTGGAATTGCAGGTGGTCGGCAATATCGCTCCACTCCAGTGGGAGATGAACGATATCACTAACATGAGTGATCGTTTCAAACGGAATTTGTATAAATTACACGAGTCAACAAAATTTCTATTTTACATGCTTGAAACAAAAATGTCTCCTAAATAGCTCTATCACATCACATTTTTACTTTCTCATAGTACTTATATAGTATATAAAGTTTTCACGAAAATTTTAGATTTTCAGATTTTGATGCCAATTTTCATTTGTGGACTTTCTGAACAGGTTTTAGCTATTTTTAGAGTAATGTCCGTTTGTCTGTGGTCGATTTATTGTGTATACAATAAGTGTCACAAACAAATATTAAAGAATTTTTATGAAACTTTTTATTCGGCTTTGTTAACATAAAATCTAGAAAACTAGAGTAATATTTCAGAAATTCGAGTGAAATTATTTTATTTTCTTAACATGCCCGAATAGGACAAAATATGACATAATTATGCATAAAAGATATTATTCTTAGCTCAATGATCATGTTTCAATCATTGTAGTGAATAACAACCGTAATACAATATGTGTGCGTGACGTCAATAGCCCCCTAATCCAGAGCTTCAAAGAGGGCACATTGTTAAACTTGGTATCATGTGAAAGACTTTTTCAAGCCCTTTAAAATGAAGGGTAACACGCTATAATTCAGAACATTTAGACTAACAATACAGATTTTTCAAAAATGTTCTTGCAAAATTTGTGAAAAAAAAAATTCATAAGTTACTGAAAACTGGATTCTGGTATGTGAAAGTCGATCTGAGTCACACTACTGATAATTTAGATACATTTTCAAGATATTAAAACCTATTTAGAAATTTAGAAGGTTATGAGGTTGAAAAGTAACAATGAAAAAATGTATACAGCGCTCTTAAGAAAGTCCTTAAGTATACAGAGAACTTTGGAATAAAGCGATTGTGCACATTAAGCCCATCTATAGTAAAGTAACTGTTGAAAAAAAGTATTACAGCGCCTTTAGCTGGGAACTTAAGAAATTATGAACGTCAACTTGGCAACAAAGTGAGATAGAAGAAAAATGTCATTTAATCAAGGAAAATATCAAGTTTTATCATTTATTAAATAGTACAGTTGAATCTGCTTTAAAAGGAATTTCAGGACCGGAAGAATCTTGTAAAGGTTTCCGCTTCATGCAGGCCATTTCAGGAAAAGCGAAGCTTAAGGTTTAGCTGGAAATGCAGATAGCCCATAGCGGGGTAGCATTGACGCCACGTCGCTGTAGCAACGTCCGACGCAAATTCAGGTTCCTGCAACTGGAGTACAAACATCCTATGCGGTGGCTCGAGTCTACTTTATAAAGTTGGCGTCCATGGACGCCAATGTCTGCAAAGGAGGATCGAACTGTTTGGGATAGGGTATGTCAAATATCTGTCTTTTTGAGAGGTTCTTCGTGTGGGATGGACGCTGTCCCATCCCTAAGCAAGAGGTTAAATGCGTCCAATTTCCAAATTAAAAAAAATGTGGGTTGTACATGACTTTTTCTACAGACTCAAATTCCTTTTCTCTTTATTTTTTTTTTATAATTCATTAAATTGAGTTTAATTGCATAAAATAACAAGGTTTATTATTTGAAATTACTCTGAATTTGCGTTTTTTAAAATCATTTTTCGATTTCATTTGGCGACTGGGTGTATTTTCAAAGGTGACACGGCAAAAATGTAAAAAACTAAAATATCTCTCAAAAGGTTAATCCTAGAGTTATAGGAAGGGGTTAGTCATAAATTATGAATTATATAAGCATTCAATTGATATATTTGAGAATATGAAGATTTTCATTTTAGATTTAGACCGTTTTGAGACAGGTCCTTTTTTTCGAATCATACCAAAATCTAATTAGCACCACAGTAGCCTATTAGTGCGGTAGCCCACGTAGCCTAATATATCTACCAAAGTTTGAGAAATTTGGTGTTTGAGCTGGAGTGGATATATACATTGCATACACCAACAGACCAACACACAGATACACACACACACAGAGACGTCCGCTAAAGACAGTTTTTTTCTGGATCTAAAGTGCTTAAACCGTGTATCTCCGTCAAAAACCCGAGTTACGACTTTCGACACGATTCCAATACTTTCCCTATACATTACCATGTATTATAAGGAAAGTAAAAATAAAATTATTTTAATTGAATTAATGCTGTATACGTAACTTTCGGTTAAAACTTCACATACAACCACATCCATAAATGTATGTCATATCGTTGATATAGATGTTAAATCGTTAGCATCGTCGTCTGAGATAGTTTAATTTATGGAACTTTGATGACTTTGCGCCATTTCAAAATAAGCTAACTCACCAGTTGAAAAATATAGTTAAACTGCAAAATATTCAAATTTTTTTCAAATAACTATATATTTTATTTTTTAATGTATAAAATGACTAAAACGAATGCATGTGAAGAAGGAAAACTGAATTTGCGTTATAGGTAGTCATGTACATTCCAGATTAGATTTTTAGAACATAGTTCTTTTAGAATATTCGTGTACTTGTTTTTAGTCAAACCTTTCACTAGCTATTTTCTTAACTACCTTACATGTTAGACATTGCACTACGCAGCATAATCCTGTCTCAATTTAAAGATTAAAAGAAGTAACAACTAACTGAACCGACGAAAGTAGAACAAACGTATGAAATATCGTTCACTGGATGAAAAAACGGAAAAGAAGTAGTAACTCTCCCCACAAAAGATCTTTTCAGCACAGAAGTTTCACAACTCTATTATCCTTCGTCAAAGGAACTGTGTGACAGCGTAGCATGAGTGCAATTCTCAGGAATGAGAGAAGTTTAGTCAAGCAAAGTGGACCATGAGAGGCAAGACAATGACCACACTGAAAGACATTTTATCCTTTTGAGACAGACGCTTTGTCTAGGTTTTTTATAGTAAAAACAACCAGAATATAAAGTTCTACTCTGCTTTCTCATATATTGATATTTTACAATTGTAAAAATCTCATAAAACTTTGTTGAAATAACATTATGGAATTTATATAATATTTATTATGATTTTTATTTCATATGCTTTAAATTTTAAACTTGTAAAGCCCACTTCGATGATAAGGGCAATTCCGTCTCAATAGCTCAACGGTATAGCGTTGGCTGGCCTATACGAAGATCCGTGGTTCGATTTCCGGTTAGGGCAACAAGGTTCGGTATAGTGGCACGTAAACAAATCAACCCTATAGGATAGTGTAAAGATATCGGAGGTTTAAAAATGACTGTAGTACGACTAGTATGGATTCCATGGTCTGTAGTATATTGAACACAAATTTCAAATCGGGAGGACAATGACCACGCAGGAAGCTGACTTGGAGTATAAAAATAGCAGCAGAAGACTAACTTGAGGTAAAAATGGTAGGGAATGGTCTGTCAGTCTGTCAGTTGCACGTCAATCTGACATTAGATTGTGGAGAATGCTGAGTTCACTGTGACGGTGAGAGCTTTCAATTCCGTCCTAGTAGTGTAACGGTTGGCGAGTACGAAGATAGGTGGTTCGATTCCAGGTTGGGGCAGTAAGGTTCTTTACAAACTTTTCTTCTTGCTTGACATCATCATCATTGAAAGCACAATGTAATATTTGCGAAGAAAAGTACCATAAAAATACTTTTTCAGAAAATTTCCTTATACGTATATTGTGTTAACTTTGTACTATATTTTGATGAAAGAGCAAAATATACCGTATTCCATAAGTGTTTTCATTTCATAAGTAATATTTTATCAACATTTATTTACTAAGCAATGTAACAGTGGTGACTGCGTGTGTTTCTGTGTCACGCTCAGTGAAAAATCCCACAGCCGCAGATTTCGGCACATTGGTACCATTTGGGGGATAATGTACCTCGGCGATATATTTTTAAATTTAATTAGTTTTTAGTTATTTCATTTTGATGCAATTTTGAGTGATTTTTACACAAATCGGGTCTGTAGTGATCAAAATTATTTTTACAAAAGTTTCCATCTTGACAACATCGAAAAGATCGAAAATAGCTCTTTCAACGATATTTGATTCGATTCCGTAAGACAATCTCTTCACATTTAATTTCTTAAAACACTTCGAAATATGCGTATATTAAGCTATTTTACTTTTATTTTTTTGCAATGGAGTATTGAAGATATGATTCCAATTTTTGTCATGAATGAGGGACATCTTCGAATTCTGATAAAAAGAGAAAAATTACTCACTTTATTCTTTATTTTAAGTTCTTATTAACTTTTAAGTGAGTCTATGAAAGGTAACATTAGCAATACCGATGGCAAAAAGGCAAGATAGTGTGGTGGTTGCGTAGTGACTGCTATGCCCACTCTTGTGTTGATGACATTGCATCTGGTGGCTTGTTATTGTTATGGTAGTTTCCCGCTTGCTTGGTTGCGTTTGGCAAAAATGAACAAGTTTTATGCAAAACAGGAAATGAGAAAATGAGCGGTTTCAGAAAGTGGGCGGTGCTGTATCTTATTTACGTAACGGGAGCTTATTTAACCCGGATGACGACTGGTAATTTGTTCCAATTAATAATGAAATAATTATTTTAAACAAATTACACTAGCTTAAGTACAATAAAACTGTCATTAAAATCAGACACGAATGCAATCGAAAGCACGATTTATGGAATTTTAATGATTTACAGAAAAGACCGAAAGTTTTCAAGTTATTGGGGTTGGAAGACGTAACATTCTAAAATTCCGGCGTCGAAAAATTTTCTTACAGCCCAACCTCTATATTTTAACAAAAGCAAAATGTATAATTTTACCCTTTTTAAAAATTTGGACCAATCCGTTGATTTTGGGGATTTAAAAAATATGTAAAGATATCAGAGGGGGACGGGCGGGGGCTATTCTCCTCATTATGCACTTCTATTCTGGAAATTTTGCACATGTGAGTGATAAGCTGGACGATATACTGATTTTCTGTTATAAATCACGTACTTAACTGCAAACCAAGCAATGGATGAGTTAACATGTGAGTTTTCAACCATTGCCATCGCATAGGATAATGTAGGATTTCATTTTAACCACGCTCCTGATATTGGAAATTTTAAGGGGATAGCTGAGATTAAAAATTCTTCATATGTCGATCAATATCCGCCATGAGTTTAGTTGCTGAAATTCTCAGGCAACTAGCGAGTGAATTGTCTGCTAAGTTGCTTCTCCCTGGAAGATTAAGAGCGTAAACCCCCAGGTCATCCCAGCCAGTGGAAATTAACTTGCTAAATTGCTTCGAGTTTTGGACTCTATCAAGTTATTGTTTGAAAACGCTTGTTCGCAGCGGTAACTGGAGCCGAACATGGATAGTATGCGAAGACATGGATAGTATGCGTAGCTCAAAATTACTCATCAGCAAGTCCAAGTGGAACTGATAGGCGATAAAATCCACAAAATCACCAAGTTCATCATGTACGTCGTAGAAAGCAGTAACATGAAGAAAAAAGTCACCGCTTTAGAAATGTTCCGCAAGCAAAGAGAGCTTGCGCTGAAAACCAGTAATCGCAGTGTATAGCTGCAAGCGTCTTGATTCGTACCATGGAAAGAGTTACTGAGAATGGTCAGATGATTCGTGATATTGATAAGAAACGTCAGTTCTCTCACTTTCAAGCATCAGTATCAACCATATCTTGCTAAAATGATTGATCATAGATCATTTTAATGAGGAACATGTGTAATTATTTCCTGGACATTTTCTTGAGCTAAGCCAGGGGATGTTAGAGTGGAAGAAATTATCTCCATAATTGGCATAAAACTCTATGTTATATATATATATATACATATATATATATATATATATATATATATATATATATATATATATATATATATATATATATTCATTAAATCACAACTTTTAAAATTCTCTATCAGGGGCTCTGCAATCTCCTTTATTTGATCGGACATGGTCACTTTATTAGAAATAGACTTAAGGTATTGTTGTTGAGACCCAGACCGTCCGACCTACCAGAAAGGTGCAAGGTAACTGTTTGGATGGCCGGGAAGAGCCACCCAATTTAGACCGAAACCCAGTAGGGGAGGCGTCCACAGGGACCGTACCCTCCGCCCCTTATCACCAACCTCTCGGATGGACTTACGGACCCACATGTTTAACGTGTTCGTACTCAGCATGAACACAGCGGCAGTTGTGGCAGCGTGCAATCCAGGGCGTAAACCACCGGGCTACCGCGTCCGAAATATGCCAACAGCACGCGGTGTTCCCAGGTGATCACCCACCCAAGTACTAACTGCGCCCGATTCTGCCTGACTTCGGTGATCTCACGAGAACCGGTGTTTTCAGCACGGTACGGCCGTTGACTCTAGCCCTAAGGTGTACACTTATTGATCTTCTCTTACAAAGCTATTGAGGTGCTTATAGACTTTCCTAGGAATCCTGCATATTAAAGGGAGAAAATATGAAATATATTTTAATCTGTTTAACATACCTTCTCCTCGAAATTTTTTCTTTGAACTTCATTTCTTTTTTTAAATATCCGATCACCATCATTTGATCGGGCTCGGTCACTTTACTATAAATATACCTATAAGGTGGGCTTTTCTAGATCTTGTTTTACAAAGTCATTGAGGTGCTTATTCCTAGGAATTTTCTATATTAAAGAGAGAAAATATTAACAATGATATTTTAATCTGCTTTGTTTAACCTACCCACCCTTCGAAACTTTTTCTTCCAAATTAATTTACTTTATAAATATCCGAACACCATTTCAATTGGAAGTTTTAAAAAGGAATGAGAAATGGAATGTAACGAATGGGTGAAAACAAACGCATGATAAAGAAAATCCATCAGAAAAACCAAAAAGAAGCAATTCTCAGTATGAAAAGACTCTTTCAGTGCCGGAGTTGCTCAACTCTTTACTCTCTGTTGAGTCAAAGAAACTCCGTGAGATCTAAGCATGAGTTCGATAGCAGGAAATGAAAAACACATAATGGAAGGAAATGGACTTAAAGTAGCCAGACAATAAATCTCATGGACTTCAATTCAAAAGTTACATCCCATTTTCGTTCTGCTACAAAAGCAGTATTGGGATTTAAACATAAAATTAATTAGCAAATAATAAATTTCTAATAAACATATTAATGAATAACACTTTTGGCAATTAAAGCTCAAAATAATTCTTATGATTTCGGTTTCTTTCGATCTGCAAAATATTGACTAGATATTTTGGCGAAAAGTCTTTAATTATAAACCGGTTGTCGTTATAATACAACGTCAATGAAACTAAAATAACTTCATTAAAAGCAGTATGCAACGCACATGTCCTTTTTAACATTTTACAACATAGATTGAAATGTTCATGACTTTATTCATTCTGTCTGTTGGTCTGTCTGTCTGTCCGTTCGCACGATAACTGTCGTAAAAATGACTTTATCAAAATGAAATTTTAGTATGTTGTTAAGACGGTCTGTGGAACATATGGGAATATAAATGAATAATATCACCCAATTAGTTTTGGACTGAACACGGGTTGAAAAACTGAAATACGTTGAACGCTATAGGACCTAATTTTTCAAACATTTTTTAAGCAAATTTAAAATTCACAAATTGCTTCGAAAGTTTTGGGAAATATTCAAATTATTCCATAAAAATATGAAAAAAATTTCATCAAAATATATTCGGTAATTTTTAAATAAAAATTAAAATAATAATTACACCAATAGTATATGAAGAGATCATGTGACCCACTTCAAAATAAAATATGGCATCCATCTTGTGTCAAAATCGTGATTTTTAAAGTTCCTTTTAATTTATATTTAGTATTGTATCCATCCTAAAACCGCTTTATTTTTGCTTAATTTCTGTGCATCTATTCTGAAACAACGTATTTACAATATATTTGAGTTTAAATGATCAATGCCATCCATCTTGTGTCAAAATCGTGATTTTTAAAGTTCTTTTTAATTTGCATTTACTGTTTTATCCATCATAAAACCACTCTATTTTTGCTTAATTTCTGTGCATCTATTTTAGAAACAAAGCAATTACAATATATTTGAGTTTAAACGATCGTCAAACTTTGATTATTTCTACAACGAAGCCTAATTTTCACTTACGGAGAACGTAAACACATCAAGCTGGGCGATGAGTTGCATAAGAATTGCAGAATTTCTTTAACGCAGAATTATTTAGGTCTGGAGTCTACAATATAGCTGATATGAATGAAACATTTATTGATTTTACATAGAGAAGCAGACGATTAAATAGCAGACTTTTTCGATAAGTTTTAAACATAGAGTTAAAATACTTTTACCTCCATGGTTTTAAATTTTTAATTTAAATAAATTACTGTATTATTGTGATGAATAAAAGGAATGAAATAAAAGTGTATGAATGAAATATTTATTGCTTTCACATAAACAGCCAGACGATTTAGATTTCAATGACGTTATTTGAATAAAAAAAATTTTTTTTAGATGAAGTTTTAGATATTTTATAGATGTTTAAATAAAATTGCATTGCAGTTGGAAATTGTTTCATAATCAGTGCTTTATGTATGATTGATCTTCTTTGTTTCTCTTCTGCTTGGAACTCTCTGGTTTAATTTTTTCATTTTGTTAGCTTCTTCATTTCTAATTCGATAATTTTCATGTATTTTCTTGAACTCGCTTTTGCCGCAGTATTTGTTGGTTGTGTTAACTCTGTTAGTTTCCAAAACCATTTTCTGTTCTACTTCTTTTTCGTATTTGGTTGCTATTTTTACTGCTGGGTTGACTCATGTATTTCCGTCTTTTAATTTAATAAAGCTTTTTTGTTCGTGATCTTACTCATTGAACAAGTGTTTTGAGTCTTTTGTTGGACGTTTACTTTGTTTATCGTATTTTGCAGTTCATTCATTGTGTCCTACATGCTGTTCTGTCCTTCTTGGTTTGCTACCACTTTTCTCTTCTCTCGCCTTTTGCAACCTCCTTTCCCTGCTTCCTTCATGTTTGATGTTTTTGCATAAGTAGCCTATCTGGCTGGCACGAGTAAAGGTTGCGTGTTTTGTGTGTTCTGACGAAGAAGGCTGTCTCGTGCCTTTACAACCTGCCGGTTTTATTAATTTTGTGTTGCAAGCTGCTTTTAACGAAGTTATTTTTGCTTCATTATTTTAGTAGTATTTTGATACTCGATATAACTAGAATTGGTTTAAAAAAATACTATTGTCGTTATCAAATTTTTGAAGCATCTGTTTCTCAGGATCTTTTCTAGATATAGCTTAGATAATGATTGATATGGATTCCGCATCGAATTTCGAAAGCGATAAGGGTAAAGCAGTTCATTAACGATTTCGCATTTCTCTTCTGGTTCGAAAATTTTCATTTTCCTTGAAACATCTATTTTTCAGAATTGACCATAAATAGAGCTTATATGATAACTGATATGGATTTAGCATGAAATTTTGGAGAAGATAGAGTGGTTTACTGAGGATATACATTTCAAGTTTTTTTTCCACGTTCCGTGTAAAAAATTTCTTTAGAACATCGATTTCGTAGGATTAGCTACTGATAGAGTTTAGATGATTGATATATATTCAGCTTTGGATTCCAGACTTGTGTGGTTGGGGATAATACTTAACCTGATTAAGGTCAAAAATATGTTTTGGATAAATATTTGACAGAACATGCTGTGAAGTTCGTCCCAACGAACTATAGAAACGGTGTCCACCATGTTTGATGAGCATAAGTACTCGAAGATCAATAGTGCATTTTGATTGACACTCCACAAATTACTACATACTGTTTTTTTAAATATCCTGAAACGTTCTGACTATATTATTTTTACATGTATTTGGACCATGTGTCGTGTATGTGTGTGCTTGTGTTTTGTGTGCGCTTGTGTGTTGTGTGTGTTTGTATAGTTTATTATACGTGTTTGGATTGCGTGTGTTTATATTGTGTGTTGATGCCTATTTGAAGTTGATTATTTCATTTATTACTTAATTGAAAACCACAAAAAAAAAAAAAAATCTACACTCATTAACGCTTCCTTACACCAATCGAGAAGAAATTAAGAAATGTAAGTTGGTATATATATCTTAGTCGTGACACATCTTATTTTACACACTACTTCCTATTTTCCTTCCTATTTTCCTTATTTTGTCCTACTGCTTTCCTCTTGAATATCAAAATTCTGAATTTGTATAATTTTCTTGATTATAGACCATTATAATCTTTATCTCTATGATAAATTCTAAGATTTTAATGAATTCATGTGAGTTTAGCCGAGAAGGTACGTACAAATGCAAACCCCTCATAAATAGGGGATTTGTATTTACCAACGACCTCACCTTTCTCTATAAATAAAAGTAAAAAATCTTATTGAACTATTGCAATTTTAAACTAATCAAAAATTCTTAGAATACTTCTATTCATTATATTTCGAAATTTCTTTTAAATTAAATTGAACTTCCAAGTAGGGTTTGTTTTCTAACCTTTCTTTCATTATTTCCACCATAAACCTATTTACAATGGAACAAAATAAGAAACAAGTGTAGAGAAAAAAAATAGAACAAATATATGAGAAAGGATATCCAGGAAAAGAGACTGGAAAGGAGTATTCTGTTCCAACAAAAGATCCTTTCAAAACCGAAGTATCTGAACTCTGTTTCTCTCCCGAGTGAAAGAAACTGTGACAGCACAGCATGAGGTCCATGGTAGGGAATTAGAGAAGCATAGTCAGGAATGTGGAATACGAGATGAAAGACAATGATACGGATAGTCTTTTATCCTTTCAAGGCAGACAGTACGATTACTCTTTCTTATTAATGCAAGAATAGTGATTGGATTTGATTACGCCAATTACACATACTATAAACTTTAAAAGAAAAAAAAGATGTGAGTACATGGCTGTTTCTAACTGAAATTCCGTCTGCTACCTTTATTGATATTAATTTTAAGTGTGTAGCGCGAGAACGTAAAATAATCTTGGCAGTGTCGGTGTTTGACGTCGTGGCCATAGCGTGGCAGGTCAGCATCATCACGTTAAGCTAAAGACGGCTCCATCTCAAGTCCCCATCCTTGAGAGAGTTATAAAGAATACCCCCCTTCCAAGTGAGTTGTCAAACAATGTTGTTTCGGGGCTATAGATAACGCGTGCTACGGGAAATGTGTTGCAATATCGAGACCGAGGAAGAAAATGATGGCAGCGTTTAAATTCTTCATGCAACTGCTTCTTGGCGTCATCTTAATTGGGAGTACAGAAAGTACATTTTTACATTGTATATATAATTTTCGAAAAACTGAATAATTGAAAATAATACAGCGAATGTTACTTCGTTGGGTGGGACAGCCCAGTTTTTAGAAAGCGGGGATTGTACTCGGATGACCGGAGTTCGATTTCCGGTTCTGCCCAAACTGTCCTCGTGTTCACGCGGCGAACGGGCAAGTTAAATATGTGGGCCCGTAAACCTTCCGAAAGGTTGGTGGCATGGGAAGAAGGGTATGGTCCTTATGATGCTGCCCCCCACTGGGGTTCTAGTCTGAATTGGGTGTCATTTCCAGGCTGTCCAAACAGATACCATATATCTGCGGGTATGGCAACGGTCTGGGTCAAAGAAGAAGCAAAAAAAAGTTTATTCCGTGTTCGTGTTTTGTCACACATGTAGATAGAACGCAAAGTCACTAACTTGCCAGTGCCGAGGTTTAATTCTGGAGCCAATGTGTGATAGGCCGGCATCATAGAGTTGAGCTAAAGATGTAACCAGTTCAAGACATTTAATATTGCCTTATGCGTGTTCGCTACAATTTTATCGCATATATAAATCGCATAATATGAATCAATAATATCGATAAATATCGATTGTAAATAACGATATACCATATGGATCTTTACTTAACTGAAGTGACATCGGAATTGCTGTTTTAAAATAATTTTCTTCTGATTTGGTGTCTTGGTGCGTATTTTAAAATGACAGGAACTTGCAAAAATTAAAAAAAAATCTCACAAAAACAAATACACTTGTGTTTAAATCACACTTTTGTTGATATACTTCTAATAATTTAATTTTTCCGAAACTGTGTAAAATAATCGGCTGAACTTTATCAATTAATATCATTGCCTGAAATAAATGATTATATTTTTAACAATTTTTTCATGTCATAACTCTTTTTTGCATCTATTTAACTCTATCATAGAATTATTTACACAACCTGGAGTGATATAACTTGGAAAAAATAACTTATAGACTGAAAAATATCAGTCAAAATAAACATTATGTAAACAGGCAAGTAAACTATTTTCTGTGATACAGCATTAAATACTCAAAACCTTAGTAACATATTATATGTACATTCTGAACTAATAAAAGTTAAACTATTATACAGCCAAGCTCTATGAATTACAGAGGACACTCACTTAATGATTTCGAAAACCGACTTTCCCATCTGCATTATAGTATAATAGCCTAACAACTTCTTTTAGTAGCATTGACGGTTTTGCGAGAAAAAAAATGGTAAATACAATTTATTAGACAACTTTCAATAAAAAAAAAAATAAAAAATATTATTTAAAATTTGAAGCTGTGCAATTGGAGATTAGAGAGATATTCCACCAGACTTATTATGTATTTGAATACCATGACTGTAGAGTTAAATGGTCATGTGAATTTAAACATAAAACTACCAAATTGATCTCATTAACGAACTTTATTTTCTGTTAGCTATGCTCACCTACCCTATTTACGACGCACATAAACATTAAAATTTTTAAAACTGATAAACGTAGCATTTGATTGAAAGGGAGTTCAAGTTCTCCGGCTGGTCACCAAAAATACGTTGTCAAGCACGATCTTTTTTCTAAGCATTCCCATTATCACGTTTCAAGTTTTAATTAGATTAAGACGTTATGAATGAAAGACCTCCTAAGTTTTTATAGTCAAAACGTAAAATATCATTATATTTAATCTTTTTAATTTACATATTTATATGTCTGATTACCAATAATTTGAAATTAAAATATTTTATTGACACTGCGATGCAGCCTCGGAAGTATCACTTGGCATCTCACTTTTATTACCTCCGTGATCGCTGATTAGTCTGCGGCTACTACGAGCCCCGAATACTTCACACTTTGAATCCAACTCCTTCATAGGGAGCTTGTTCCTAGTAAATTATCTCCTTATCTAAAGTATATCCCCTTTTGCTTGCCTCTTTCTGATTCTGTCGTCTACCGTCCAAGTTCCTACATGACTGCTGATTAATCCACTCGTGGTTGCTCATCCTTAGCCAGCATCCAAACCCAAAGAAATGCTTAGATCCATCCAATTATTCCCAAATTTACGCACAAACCTACTGACTTGGATGTGGGGATACGTGAGTTTTATCACAGGTGCCCCAAAACGGAAATGCCTTGGACATTGTAACCAACTGCGGATGCTATACAGTTGCTTAAATTTTAAAATATTTTGTACATTCGAAATATTTACAATTCAGAACAAAGTTGTTTATTTTCGAATAATTTAAATTTTTTTTGTTTATTATTGTTACGAAACGTATCCTCTAAAATCGTGGATGTAAAAGCAGGATACAAGAATGAATCCAATTTTTTTGATAACTTACTTTTATTCACAAGCACAAAGTAAACAGGAACAACCAAACATCAGTTAAATGCTCCACAAATAATTTCACAGAATAAGTGATGTTATTCTCAAAATACTGACGAAAATAATTTCACAAAACAGCAGCTGTTACCTTACACCTTTCTGGTAGGTCGGACGATCTGGGTCTCAACAACAACAACAAAACAGCAGCTTCTATTCTCAAAGCATTGACAAAAATCACAGTCCAATGTAGATTTGATGTCACGTCAATTCCCCAACCCCACTGCAAACGGAGGGGTGAGTCCTTTTCTAGCATCTGTAGAAAGTTCTGGAAATATCTCTATCTCAAAGAATAATCGTTATCACGTGAAGTTTCTGGAACATTCCGGAAGTTACCAAATGTCGCCAAATTGGCGATAAATCGGTAAATCTAGCAACCTTTCTTCTAACTGGAAAATCTTGGCAACATTGGGCTCAAGTCATTCTCACGTGATGGACTGTGTTTTCTTCGCCTGGTTTTGGAGATAGACGAAAGAGGAGGCGCCAATGGGTGAAAATTATAAGTTAACTGCGCGATTTCCAACTCGCAAACAACTTCTTCGTGGATGATTAACAAAAATTCTCGTAAAATTTTCTATTCAAATTAAACTTACTTTCTCTCCAACTACAGCTCTGTATTTGGACATATTATCAATATTTTATTTATAGAAACTTCTCCGTCAACGACATTTTGTTAATAGTGGTATGGATATAACTCGTGTTTGCGTAATAATTTTCCTTTCCCTTCAATATTTTTGTGTTTTGCATAATTCTTTGACATGCGCACTCGCTGCCTTAAGGACGAGTGCAACCGATATCTGTCAATTTTCATTATTTCTACTTAAAATATTTATCAAAGACTCGGAATCCAATTTTCTATTTAGTAGCGTTATGCATACACTGTATAGTAGGAAAAATATTCATTGCAAACACTGTTTAACAAGGCGGCTTTAGTAATTTCTTGAAGAGAAAATATTTGTTTAGTTTCAAATTAACAGCTAAAATTACTGAGTAGAATTCTTGGCAATATTACCTGCTTTTGCTATTTTCTCAAAAGAACTAGCGCAACAATGTTACTAAAGTAATTAACTGGAATTGCTAGACTCATAAAATTGCAATTAGATCCAAAATTGCTGACGGTTGGAACTGGCTTGATAAATTTTAATTAGATTCATTTGTGTAATTTTTATTTCTTCATATTCACAAATCCGCTTAAGTTTTCTACATTAGTCGAAGATTCCGAATAGAACATATTACAAAACTAAAATGAATTTCCCAAAGTTGCATGGGTCTTAAATAAGAGTCTGCTACGTAAATGGTAGATATAACTCTCTCCATTTTAAAAACTATTCACACTTTTCGATTTGAAACAAATGCTTCAGCGTCAATGCATGTATAGTCACGCATAACAATTTGACGCGAATGGTCACAAACGTACAAGGCTCCTCGTACAACGGTCAAATTGTGATATCAACCACCAACCGAAGAATGAAGTCATTCCCTAGCGGAATTGAAAAAAATCTGATGTGAGCAGCACATGACTTTCCTTATATAATGCAATGAATTTACTACTTTTACAGTTAAAAAAATGTTATTCTTGTAGTAGATACTTATATTATTTCCAAGATATCGAATTTTCTTCAATTAGTCGCCATTTTCATTGATTTAGGGTCATTCTTATTCCTCTGTCGAGATTTTCGTTAATTTGGCACCATTAAAAAATGTCGCCAAGTTGGCGACATTCCGCTAAATTCGTCGCCAAAATCTCGCCAAGCATTATGGATGGAGAAATAAGTTATTCTTACAACAGATAAATGACTATTGGCATTCAAATACAAAAGTATTACTCAAAGTATATTTTCTCGCGAATGGAACGAGTTAGATCCACGAGAATGATGTCACCAAATTTATCGCATGATAGTACATATGAATAGTGAACATGTTTCTTAATAGTTGATATTTTTTTTAATTTATGGGATTTTTTGATAAATTTATTTTAAAAATGTGCAATATCTCAAGAACGGTTCATGCTAGAGTTCTAAAGTTTATGTCAATCTTTTCTAAGGAAAAATTACATAAAAAATGTATATTTGCGTAACTTTATTAAAGGTTTTGATTTTTTAATGATTTTTTCAAAATTTTACTCGAAAATTTAGGGAGGTTATGAACATTCGATTGCGTTTTAAAACAATAGGCTTCCAGTATTCACGGGTTGTGATTTTTGTACCAAATTTCATTCAAATCTCTCCATTCGTTCGTGAGATATCGTCTCCAAAGACTCACTGACACACACACACATACTTTCACACACAGATACACACACACACACACAGAGACATCACCTCAAAAATGTTCGATTTGTGAGCAGGGATGCTTGAAACGTGCTCTCCCGTCGAAAACTCGAATTCGAATTTTCGATCCCGTCACAATACTTTTCTTATACATTACGTGTATAAAGAAAGTAATTAAATTTTTATTCTTTTTTTATTATCCAAGACGTCTAGCCCACCAAAAGAAGGTAGATCAGTTGCAAGGGGCACCGAGAAAAATACAGAAATAAGAAAAGACATAGACATAAATAGGCTTACATTGACAATACACTTAGACATATGAAAAAATAAAATTATAGGTTGTATGGAGAAACGAGCTTTTTTTAAAATGATGGAATATAAAACTTACAAAGAAAAAAGATAATTAAATTGTTTTTAAAGAAAAACAAAGTGATTTAAAATGAACAAACTAAAATAACGACTAAAAAAGTAAAACAAGACAACATTGATCAGTATAACATTTAAAACTGAAACAGACAACTTACGAGTATAAACATTGTAAGGTCTGCATAACTTTCTGTTATTATTTCCCTCAGTTACGTTACAATTTATATTTGACTTTATATTAACAACTTCTGACGGAGAATGTGTAGATCCATCGCCGAGCTAAGTAACATTCTGCGGTCTTGACCAGTGACAGGATAAGATTCGGCGCGTGAGGAAGAGAGTTAGTCTAATCCAAGTTCAGCTGAAATCCTGGTAGAAGTGAAGTCTAAGTCGAGTTGCTGCGTCAGTTGAACTGGAAGTTGTTAGTTGAGTCGCTAGTAAGTGCGAAAGGTGGAAAGTGCACTTCCGTGGAGCAGGTGACTGGTATTGATACTACTATGATCGTGAGAATTTAATATCGCTAGTTGGCCAGAACAAGTATTAGATGCTCTAAGAAGAAGTTGGATAAGCATCAACGAGTATATATCGTGCACTGATTACGTAAGGATATTTATATACAATTTCAAGGATATTTATATACGCCAGGCTCAGCCAAAGTTCACTAGAGATCTGTTTTTTGATAAATGACGGAAATGTGCAATACTGGCTGCTTTAGTATATGTCTATATTTATTTACTGTGTTATCTATTTATTTACTGTATATCTGCTGTATTATGATTGAGCACACAATAACTGTGTTTAATCTAACTTCCTATATCTGCGTGTTATTGCTCCCCGGCCGTAAGGCCTTTTTGTATCAATTACTACCAAAGTTTTAAGTTATGAGACATAAAAGTTTACAACTTTGTATTTATTATGACTTGGCATATCTTAGATTTATATAACTAAGGTCAAATAAGTACTATGCGATAGTATCAAACAAAGGCATCAGAACTTCACAATGGCATCCGATCAGGTACTGAGTTAAAGGCACGTTCTTTACAACATATCAAGGTATCTAATCAACCCCATCAGAGCCTTAATGAACAATAAGAATTCAGATTTTAATCCTATCTATTGAAATTTTGTTTTTAGAAATATTACAGGAGCATAAGTTTTGACTAGTTAAAGACAGACTAGTAAGATGATTTTTTTTTTAGTATTTAGTATATATGTAAAATGTAATGATTAACGTTATCTAGTAAACTGTACATACAATTAGGCGCTAATATGATATGGAGGTAATGCAAATAAACAAAAAATGTTAGGTCTATAGCGAGTTGGAAAATATATAAGATATTTATCGTTATATTTGAAAATCAAGATTAACAATAGGCAAAAAGTTTTTATTCTTACGGGATTTTTTGAGAGTGGAAAAACAGCTTTATTAAGAAAGTCTTGCAAGTGATCAAGTAGTAATTTTTTACAGAAATGAGTTTAACAGAAATGAGGATATGGAAAATTACTTTTTTCTCTATCAGTAGCAGCAATTATCGCTTTTTGAAAATTCGCAGAGAATCAGAAAATAGAGTAATTTAAGAAATATTAAAATGATATATTCGTACCACTATTTTAGCCAAATTACAGAGTTGTGCTAATCTTCCATTTTCAGATTCGATAAAATAAGAATCAGATAAACTGAAACTTGCATATTTCGATGTATTTAAAATTAAGTAAATACACTACGCGACAGTGAAAATGAGACACCGAGAAAGATTGGGCAGACAAATAGGCAAATTGCAGGGTAGACGCAGCTCACCGAGTTATGTAAATGATGGGAAATGCGCAGCTGTCCCGCGCACGTTGAGTGAGATATAAGGGAAGGAACCTGCAGAATCGGCAATAGTTTTGCCGCTCTGTATGCCAGGGAAATCATTTTGCATTCTTTTTGTCTCAGAGGAAACATGTAGTAGCAGAGAATGCCAGGCCGCCGTCAACCGAGGCAGTTCCAGCAGACAGACGATTTCACGAGGGGCATCTGGTGATCGGACTCAGAAGGGCAGGTTCGTCCATACGTCAAATCTCAGCGGACAGCCATCTACACGAGTCCACGGTGCACCGGCTGTGACGAAGATGATTGGAACAAGGGAATGCGGCACGATTGAGGGGTGCCGGTATGGCCAGAGTGATGTGAGCATACGTGGACCGACGCATCCGCCGACAAGCGTTGGTGGTACCGCAGGTCACTTCCGTCGCTCTTTTGCAGCATGTGCAGGACAACGTTGATGCTCCTATATCGACCAGGACCATTATCCGCCGATTGGTTGCGGGCGACTGCACTCCTGGCGCCCGTTAAGAAAACTGCCATTGACCCAACAGCACAGACGCCTCAGTTTGCAATGGTGTCGGGATAGAGCCACGTGGACGGCAGAATGGCACAGGGTCATGTTCTCGGATGAGTCACGCTTCTGTTTTAGCAATGACAGTCGCTATGTACGTGTCTGGAGCCGAAGTGGTTACAGGTCCAATCCGACCGCAGCTGTGGACCGCCACATCGTGCAGCGACGTGACATCATGGTTTGGGGTGTCATCGGCTACCATAACAGGTTACCTCTGGTCCGTATTGAGGGTACTATGACGACCCAACAATAAGTGGATGACGTGCTGAGGCCGGTGACAATATCCTTCCATCAGGGTGTTCCCAATGCCATTTACCAGCAGGATAACACCCAACCACACACGGCACGCATCAGCCAATATGCCCTGCAAGGTATCCAGATGCTTCCCTGTCCACCAGTCTCATCTGATCTCCCAGCAAACGAAAACGTCTGGAACGTGATTGGACGTCGTTTGCATGTGCTGCTGCCGGCGCGTTCAGAAGACGAACTTTGGCAAATGGTTGACAGAGAATGGGTAGCCATCCCTCAGGACACCCTCCGCACGCTCATTGACTCTGTACCTAGACCTGCATCGCCGCTCGCGTTGGTCCTGCAATATACTGATCAGACGGTGTTATCGATCAGTGTTTATAGGTGAATCATACTGCAATAAACATCACTTATTGTTCGTTGCTGTCTCTCTCTGTTTGCCGATTGTCATCACTTTCTGCCCACTCCTTCTTGGTGTCTCATTTTCACTGTTACGTAGTGTATATATGACGGGAATGTCTTATGGATTCAGTTTAAATATCGTTGAGTGAACGTTCTCCAATCTTTCTGATGGTCTCGAAGCGGAAAATCTGTGATAATATTTTCGAACACTAGGAAACAGATTTGTGTGAAAATTGTTCAAAATTGTGCTTCAGAATTAAATAACTAAAGATTGAAATCGAATTAAAAAATCTCACCAAGCTGCATTGTACGGGACTTTAATTATTTCTGTAGGACAAAAAGGACATATCATGCTTGGTTTAGGTTTACCAACATAGCTTTGTGGATGAAAAGATTGAAAAATTATATATTTCTAAGGAGAGTATTTTGAATAGCAAATATTATAAGATGAATTATCAATATTCAATTTCTTAACGTGCGGGCACCCTCTCTTGAACTAATTTAACGAATCAAATTGGATTTGGTACATTTATTTCATTCAATAAAAGTCAACGATCTATTGATTCCTAAAGGATAGGACCAAGAAAAGCACTTATAGAAATGAAAAAAGCTAATTTTATAAAAATGTCTAAATATTCTTACAGAAGTAACTGTTTTATATGAATTTTTCATTTAAAAGGAAATTACATGATTGGCAGAATGATAACAAGCTCAATTTTGAAATTTTTCACGTTTCGAATCTAAACAAGAATAAATAATAAAAATTAAACATGCTAAATATTATTAAATAATTAAACGTCTTGTTAGTTACTACTTTAACTAGAGATACATATTTAGTTGTCATGCGTCATTCTTCAAAGTTTTCACTTTTTCACGGAAAAATGCGATATCTCTCACAATAATCAAGCACTTTTTATAAAAACTGGTAAACTCTTTTCATAATATGTCTACTAATGGATATTCAGTAAGTTATAAGAAAATTGTTTGATTATATTTGAAAAGTCACTTGTGGAAAATATTAGACTATTCAAACCATTTTCCCTCAAAATCCCTTTTTATTATATGGAAACTCATAATGTTTGAAACCACTTTTCTTCTAAAGTAAATTTGAATATAAATATTTCCTCATTGAAGGATTAGCTCTACTTGTATGTATTTACCATCACTTTCAAATTTATATTTTGCTGTCTCGGAGATTTTTTTCCATTAATATTACTCATAATGAAAAGCAAAGAATGCTGCTTTCAGCTCTTTGTCAACAGTTCTTTAAAAGAAACTAAATAATTCAAAGTACATTAAGAATACATATTCGAGTTTAATTCTAATGACGCAAGCAAAACTATTTTCAGACGGGTTATGCATTATAAAGACAAAATACTCCCTTAACAAAGAGTAATGCATTAAAAGAGTAAAGCATTTGAATTAAGAATTTACATGTCAGATAATAACATTGCGATAAATGTATATTTCACATGGATGATGGAAATTATTGCACAAAAAAAACCTCTCTTAATTATGCTTCCACTGCGTCTTTGTACTTTCCTATTGTTAGCATTTTCCATCAGTGAAATTTATGTTTAGTAAATTTATTGTACTGGCCTCTAGCATAGAGATTATCTGACAAAAATCATTTTGGATTTACTGGATTTATTTGTAAAACATTGGATGTCTGGAAATACGTGCTTTCCTCTAATCTAGAATGTAAAATAATCGAAATCTTTCGTATTGTTAGGATCACAATCCATTGTATATAATTAGCATACATGGACTGATTTCTCACATTCCATGCGTTTGTCAGCATTGAAATTGTTCTTAAATGTTCGGGTAAAAGAGTAAACACTGCCAACATTCTTCAACCCAACATTCTTCTACTTCAGACCGACTTACTCTAAGGCTAAGGTGTAAGGTTTGGGTGGAAAGTGTCAATTAATGTAGATCGTGGCAACCACAGAGACAATATCATCTTTCCCTTAACTAATCATCTCTCGGAATGACTTTTGAATTAATAGATTTATCGTGCCCTCACTCGGCGTAGACAATGGGATAGCTTTGGCTAGCGTCAAGATCCGAGTAAGGGAATGCAAACATTTTATAATGTTTAGGATAGGAAATTGTTTCTTTCAGTTTTATAAAATAAAATTGAAGAGTATTTCCTTTCCTTCATTCTCGCAGAATTTGCCTGTAAGAAGTGTTTTTATATTTCACAGTTTCTGCATAATGGAAGCATGGAGTCATATACTTCATTTAGAAGCACTCGGTGTAACATATGGAAAGTTTTAATTATTTGATAAACTAATTAAAAATACATGAAACATTTCTAGAATAGACCGTGCTAGTATAATTAAAGTACTGCTACCTGTTTCCTAATGAAAAAATATTTTTTCTTATCATTAATGTCACTCAAACCATAAGAAAGAATAACTCATACTTTTATATCTTTGTCAATGTTCTTTGAATGAATCGTTCTAAATTGCAACAAGAAAACGCGTTTGCTTTTAATGAACGGCGTGTTTTATTTTTTTAATATAAAAACTAATTAAAGCTTGATAGGTGCGCCAGTGGTTTAAATTATTAACATTAAAATGTCTGAAGTATAAAAACATCAAAGAGGCTAACATTACTTTCCGTGATGACAGTAAAAAACATGATATGTCCAACACATGACTTTTCATATTAAATAATTCTAACATTGTGTATTAACAAGTTTTGATATTGAGGATTAACGAATTTTGATATTATGCATCAGCGAATTTTGATATAGTGGATTAAAGAATTTCAATATTGTGGATTACAGAATTTTGAAATTGTCGATTAAAGAATTTAGATATTGTGGATTAAAGAATTTTGATATTGTGGATTAATTTGTTTTGATATTGATGATTCACGAATGTTGATATAGTAGAGTAAAGAATTTCGATATTGTGGATTACAGAATTTTGAAATTGCCGATTAAAGAATTTAGATACTGTGGATTAAAGAATTTTGATATTGTGGATTAATTTGTTTTGATATTGATGATTCACAAATGTTGATATAGTGGAGGAAATAATTTCGATATTGTGGATTACAGAATATTGAAATTGCGGATTAAAGAATTTTGATATTGTGGATTAAATTATTTAGATATTGAGGATTAGCGAATTTTGGTATTATGGATCAGTGAATTTTGATATAGTGAATTAAATAATTTAAATATTATGGATTACAGAATTTTAAAATCGTGGATTAAATAATTTTGGTACTGTGGATTAACTTATTTTGATATTGAGGATTAAATGATTTTGGCAATACGAGAAAACAAATACACAAATTATAGATTTTGTATACGTTGATTTTGTTTACACTGAGTTGGCATATTTTTGTTAATAATTGTAATAATAATAATACATTTTAGTGAAATATCTTTACTATTTTGAGTGATATCATGCTTCCTGTTGAAAAGTAAATTTTCTACTATCGTTAAAACGAGACAGAAAAACTTCCTTATATTGGTGTCCACTCATTTCTGACACAAATTAATTACATATACTTCGCATATGTAATAATGGTGAGTGTAATGTATTTATGATTTTTTTATTTCATATCAAATGTGTACAATATCTCCAGAATGCAGCATGTTAGCGTCCTATAAATTATTGCAATTTCTGTAATTTATTATACACAATTTTTAAAGCATTTTTCGATTAAAAATATAAGGACTCTCCGCTGGTAAACTCGAAAATAAATTTCCCCTTAATGTTCATCTATTGAAATAATTGCATCTACTTTCTAAATCATTCTAATCAATCGTTCTAAGTCATTCGATCAAATTTCTAAATCATTTTAAATCGTTCGTTCTAAATCTTTCTAAAACGTTAATTATTTTTCCTAAATAGTTTTACATATTTCTAAATCGTGCGTTCTGATTTTTAAATTGTTTGTTCTAAATTCTAAAATCTGATAAATTCTTAATTCTATTTTCTAAATAGTTCTAAATCGTTCGTTCTAATTTCTAAATTATTCGTTTCTATTTCTAAATCGTATTTATTTTTAATTTAATTTGTTCTAGAAATATCCTGTATAGTCTCGCATACAAAAATCGTTGGAAAAATGGTCAATTCATATTGTCTTGCCCAAAATGTGTAAATCTATCAAAATTCAAGATAGACGTATTTTGATCATATTAAAATATTTCGACACTTTGTTTTCAAATTTAGTATGCATTGCAGGTAAAAGAGAAGGTAAAAGTAGATATGTAGTTTTCTCATGGTGAAGTTGTTCTATCATCACTGAAATTTATTTTGTCGTGAAACATAGTTTGAAGTTATACTAACTGCATATCACAGCATGGGGCTAATTTTTATCAAATTTTAGTTAAAACAGGGATAACCATGTCAGTTTATCACTACTGTGATTATTTAACAATTGTCTAAAGACAATGTTGAACATTTAAGCGTGGATTCTTGCTATTTGTTCCATTAAACGATCATTTGTACATTAATAAACCTAAATCAATAGGACTGTTTTTTACCACTTCAAACAGAATCGCAGACGTAATGGTTTTCCCCTGATGACTTTCATTAAACTTTGAAATCAATATCCACATGGATCAAATGACATTTTCAATAACATTGCGACACAAAATGTTTTTAGAAGATTAATTTGAAAAAATGTATGTTTTGAAAAAAAATATATATATATATATATAAACCTTCGATTTTATAAAACATGGAACTGCAGTCATCGACCCATTACGAGGAACTCCTTGATATAAATTGGAAAAGAGATTAAAACGAAAAAGTTAAACATGGATAGATACTTTATTGCAAAATAAAAATGAAATTGCACTACTTCTTAGATTTCTGTTTACCTCCGAAAAAGTTCTTTCCGATATACGCAATTTAAAAAGAATTCTCTTATACAATTACTTTAGGAATTTCTTGATTCGAACTTTCGTAAGTAATGGATACCCAATTAATACCTTTTATCAATACTGCTTGCATTTCAAGAAGTGAATGATAATTACACATGGACTGTAAAATAAATTATATTTTCTTTGTATAATTAAATCTTTTAGAGTACGTATAATGTCTAGAATGTAAGTCACCAATCGACTTTCTCATATATGCACATTCTATTGTATATTCACATTGTATTTCTCTCATATAATTTGCAATGTTCCTAGAAAATATCTTAAGTACAGCAATGCAAGGAAATGGGTATGAATGTTACGTTAAATATATCTATAGTAAAGTGACCAGACCCAATCGAATAAAAAGGGATTGCATTGCCCATTGCTTAAAAAGTCATGATAAAGAACTCGGCAACAAAGCGAGATAGACGGAAATGACCAATTACAAAGTTGTAGAATATTGTCTAAGGAGTAGGAGACACAGAGACTGTTACAGGATGCAGTCGTTTTCCAGTGATGTCCAAGCATCACAGACATACACTGATATACACAGAGATGAACATTACCCCAAAAGTAGTCAAAATGGTTCGGGAGGTTTTAAAACGTGCTTATCCTACAAAATCTAGAAATCGAAACATTTCTGGAGTACATTTGCACGAGAAAGTAAAAATACTGTCTTTATTTTTAACACAGAATGAATGGTTCTATTTAAAATAGAATTACCCAAAATTTTAAAATAAATTGAAGACAACTTTTAATTATTTTTAATGTTTTTCTCCTAAGTTGAAAACAGTTAAACTCTTGTGTAGAAAGGACTTAAACAACTCTTAACTTTTAAATGTAAAACGGGGGATTGGTAAAAATATCAGTCTAGATTTAACACTGATGTATCTCGACATGTTTATTAAAACGTAAAACATATTGTCGCAAGTATTATTACAAATACCAAAACAATTTTAGCGTCATATTTCTGGTCTCCGAAGAAAAACGATATTTACAAGCAACTAGTGCTATGAAGATCCAGGTCTATCAACTTTGGCTTCAAACTTGGTTAAAAATATCGCCAAATTGGCAACTTTTGGGGAATTCTGGGAACTTATCGAAATTTTTAAATTGATTAAGATTGACACTTTACGAGCTGAGTGATCTTTTCTAGTATGTTCCATAGATGATATAGAAGCTGGTCATCGTTCAGTTAGAGATTATTGGAGTGATGCGAGTAAAAAGTAAAATAGTGAATACTAGTTCAATTGTGACCCAAGCTATCTAAAGAGTAACGAGCTGGCTACAGGTTGTTGTATATTGTTCCTTTTTACGCTTCTTGGTGTTTTTAATAACGTTGTCAGGAAATCCGCAGTTCTTGACTCGGAAAAACTTACATTTTCTAAAAGAAAACAACTGGCTTTACCGAACTTTTCCTTTTCAGTCCATAGATGTTGCTATCTTCAAAGAAGCGCAAACCTAACTTTGGAAGCGTCTCTTTTAAGCGGGTTCTGTTACTTTGAACTTGTGATTTGCTGACAAGTGTAACCAAAATTAAAAAATCTGATGTAGGCAGCACATGACTTTCCCTGCAGACTTATACACACATTCTCTTTATTTTAATTACATTTAATTCACTATTACTCCAAATTTTCGTTCTCATGTGCTAACTGGACTCATTTTCAAAGATGGCGTAGAGAAAAAACGAAAAATCGGAAATATCTCGAGAACGGCTAGTCCTAGTGTAATGGGGTTGGTCGTTGGTATTATATACTTCGTGAAAAATTACGTATAAAACAAGCATTTAATGGATATATTTCAAAATACGTAGTTTTTTATTTTAGATTTTGTCGTTTTTTGCGGGCCATTTTGCAAAAAAGGGCAGATTATTTTTTCCGAATCCTACAAAATCTAATCAGCACCAGAGTGACCCACAAGCGACTTATCTACTAAATTTTGTGAAATTCGGTCCATTAGATTTGCAGCTAGAGTGGATACAAGCTTTGGCGGGCCATTTCGTAAAAAAAGGCGGGTTATTTTATCCCGAATCGTACCCAAAACTAATCAGCATCAGATTCTCCCACAAGTGACTTACCTACCAAATTTTACGAAATTCGGTGAATTAGTTTTTTAGTTAGAGTGGATACAAAATCTGCACAGACAGACACACAGACAGACACACAGACACACAGGCAGACAGACAGACACACAGACATACACACATACGTCACACTAAAAATAGTTTTTCGTTTTCTAGAGGTCTCGAAACGTATAGATCGTCGAAAACTCGAATTGCGATTTTCGACATGATTCCAATACTTTCCCTAACCATGTATTGCAGGGAAAGTAAAAATAAATAAAACCAACTACATGGTATTAATGAATTTGTGTGTTTCCAAACAACTGGGGTGCCCAACCAAGATAGAGGTCTACTGGTCGATGACAATATGATTTTGATATTGAGTAAATCTTTATTTTTCCTCCATTCATATATTTTAATTTTCCTCCATTCATATATTTTAATTTTCTTCCATTTATATATTTTTAACATTTTATCAATCAATTCCATTAAGTACTAAGGTGAACTCTAAATTTGATATTGTATTTGCATTTTAAACGTAAAACAGAGGATATCCAATAGTTTGTTAAAAAGCGCAGTAAAACAATATACTCTATTCTTGGAACTACAGTTTGAAAGTTTCCGAACTCAATCGAAATACTCACTGTACTGTGACTATACGGCCGTTATAGTACCTATTTGAGTAACGGTAATGTGAGTGAATGTAATGTGAGTGAATGTAATATGAATGAATATAATGTGAGTCAATGTAATGTGAGTGAATATATGAGGCAATATAAGCATTTCCCGAACATTGAAAAACTATTTTGCAGATATATCCTGACATGACTCAATTCAACCTAAACAAAATGATTATCGAAATTGAGACTGTTGGAAAACAATCTCATACAAGATTAAACAAGAAAGATCAATCATGCTTAAAGCATTGATTATGAAACACTTTCCAACTTCAATGCAATTTTATTTAAACATGTCTAAAATGCAATACATTCCTCGGTAATATTTTAAATCTTATCACAATACTACATTAATTTATTATATTTGAAACCTTAAACCTTCATCGAAAAAAATGAACTTCATTCAAATGACGGCATTAAAATATAAATTGCCTGGTTTAAACATCTCTAAAATGTGATACATTCCTCGGTAATAATTTTAGAATTATCATAATACTACGATAATTTATTATATTTGAAAACTTTATCGAAAACAACTGAAATTCATTCAAATGACGTCATAAAAAAATAACACGCCTGGCTCTCTCTATAAAAGCAACATTTCATTCATAAATAATTCCCCCATTCATGTCATTCATCACAATACCATAATAATTTATATTATTTAAAAATTAAGACCATGGAGCTACAAGTAAGTAAAACTCTATGTGTAAAACTTCATCGAAAATTATCGTCCTTCTCTTTCTAAAATCAATGAATATTTCATTCATATCAGCCATGCAGACGCCATGGACTAAATGATTTTATGTTAAAGAATTACAATTATGTTAAAGAATTAGAATACAACTCATTCTACATATTTTGCTGTTTACATTTTACATAGATGAAAAATAGGCTTAATAGTAGAAATAATCAAATTTGGATGAGCATTTAAACTGAAATATATTGTCACTGCGTTGTTAAAGTATGTAGATGCACAGAATTTAGGCAAAAATAAAGTAGTTTTAGGACGGATACAACACTCAATATGAATTAAAAAGAACTTTAAAAATCACGATTTTGAGACAAGATGGATGCCATATATCATTTTGAAGTGGGTCATGTGATCGTTTCATATCATGGACACGTGATCGCTTCATATAAGAGGTGTTATTATTATTTTAATTTTTATTTAAAAAACTACTGAATATATTTCGCTGAATTTTTTTTATATATTTTATGGAACAATTTGAATATTGCCTAAATTTTTCAAAGCAATTTGTGAATTTTAAATCCGCTTAAAAAATGCTTGAAAAATTAGGTCCCATAGGGCTCAATGTATTCCATTATTTCAACCCGGATTCAATCCAAAACTAATTGGGTGATATTATTCATTTATATTCCCATAGGTCCTATAGACCGTCTGAACAACATACTAAAATTTCATTTTGATAAGTCATTTTTACGGCAGCTATCGTGCTAACGGACAGACAGACAGACATACAGACAGAATGAACAAAGTCATAAACACTTTTCAACTTTGTTGTAAAATGTTAAAAAAGTTATGAAACTGAAAATATCGCATTATTTTTTTTTTCTTGTCAAATGCGTTTGAAAAAGTTAGCAATGGAGAAGAAATTGCAAGTCAGATCGGCACAAGGTAGGATGCAAATCGGGATAAACTAGAATTGGAAATAATAAAGTTTCTAAACAATTTGTATTTGAAATTCAAATATTGTACTTTGAAATGCACCAAAGATCCAGACAAACGCACTCTGTCCGAATAATTTTCTTTCTTTGTATAATCCCAACTTTGAAAATAGTGGCAAATCTGGGGAATGTCAACGACCTCGTTATTGTTAGTTTATCTTATTCTCATATTTACATTGTTCTTAATTTTGTTTCTTTATGACATAATTATACTATTATAAACTGGATATTTGACTCGCGCTTCGCACATCAATTCGCACACTATTGGTGTCACGTTAGTGGTCAATAAATGGGATACCTACACACGTAATAAACGCTCTGAAAATCAAATACTGTTTTAAATTGAAACATACAAATGGAATGGCGCACAATTTTGAGAAGCAAAGTGGTGTGATTTTTTTTAAAATCCTTTTGCATCATCATCCTAAATTCGAATTTTCAAAATCATAGATTGTGTCGTTGATCTGGAAGTTGAGTCAGATCGAATGAGGCAAAACCTAAATTCCGGCTTCAGTGGAAGTGCTCAATCCTTTTGAAAAGTGATGAATTTTTTACTTTCCCTGCAATACATGGTAATATATAGGGAAAGTATTGGAATCATGTCGAAAATCGCAACTCGAGTTTTCGACGGATCTACACGTTTCGAGACCTCTAGAATACGAAAAAACTATTTTTAGCGTGACGTCTGTATGTGTGTCGGTGTGTCTGTCTGCCTGTGTGTCTGTCTGTGTGTCTGTCTGTGCAGATTTTGTATCCACTCTAACTAAAAAAGTAATTGACCGAATTTCACAAAATTTGGTAGGTAAGTCACTTGTGAGCGAGTCTGGTGCTGATTAGTTTTGGGTACGATTTGGAATTAAAGAACCCGCCTTTTTTTGCGAAATGGCCCGCAAAAGCTTGTATCTGTATCCACTCTAACTGAAAAACTACTGGACCGAATTTCACAAAAAAGTGGTAGATGAGTCACTTGTTGGTTACCCTAGTACTGATTAGATTTTGGTACGATTCGGAAAAAAATAACCTGCTTTTTTTTGCAAAATGGCCCGCAAAATTCGTCAAAATTTAAACTAAAGATCTAGGTATACTCAAATATATCCATTAAATGCTCGTTTAATACGTAATTTTTAACGACGAAAATAATAAGTCCAACCCCATTACACTAGGACCAGCCGTTCTCGAGGTATTTCAGTTTTCCGTATTTTCTCTACTCTACCTTTGAAAATAAGTCCGGTTACCGAATGAGAACGAAAATTGAATTAAAAGTGAAATAAATTTAATTAAAATAAAGAGAACGTGAATATAAGTCTGCAGGGAAAGTCATGTGCTGCACACATCAGATTTTTTAATTATTCCTTTACATCGTCCCTCCTAATTCGAGTTTTTAAAATATATGATTTTTTCTTTGATTTAGAAACTGTAACGTACCAAATGGAACTAAAACCAAGATTTCAGCTAGAGCTGAAGTTCTTTATAATTAAGCAACGTAGATTTAATATTTCTATCATTATTTTTTTTGCACCATCATCTATCTCTAAAGTGAAATTTCAGATATTTTCTTCGGTTTCAAAGTTGAGACGAATAGAATGAAAACCAAACGAACATTTATTTTATTATTTTATTATTTTCATTTTATTTATTTATGTATTTTATTATTTTTTTGCGCCTTCACTCCTAATTCGAATTTTTGATATTTTAAACTTTTCCTTTGGCCTCAAATCTGATGGCACCAAAACCAAGATTCTAGCTAAAGTGCTCGATAATATCGATTACATCCGTTCCCCCCACTTACTCCCGCAGTTCTGTACATATTATAAAAATTGCATACGTTTTGTTTCTACTGAAATGCTGATTTAATGTTATATATATGCAACCGTTATACAGGGTATCCCAAAAACATTGACCCCGGCTTTTATTCCTTAAATATTGATCTTAGATATATGTAATAAATTACAAAGTTGCGTAAAAAAGTACAGAATTTTATGAAATTGATTAAAATTTTCAAGGAAATTAAATTTTAAGAAATACAAAATTTAAATTTTTAGACGCCCCTCCTCCCCGTACAAAAACATTTCCGATGAGTGAAATGTGCCCCATACACTAATGAGGTGATGTACAAAATTTCAGCATTTCATCATAAAATGTCCCAGAGATATGGAAAGACAAAAATTCTGACTTAAACCACTTTTCGATGCATCGGTATGGGTTCTTAGAGGAGGAAAAATTATGTCGGCAGATCACGTTTCAGGGGTCATATACAAATTACGAAAGAAAACTATGATTGCATAAAAAAATAATAATTTTGCTATTTATTAGTACAAAAGTATCTACACTGTGTAGAAAGAATAACTGTACACAAAGATTACAAAGCTTGTTCAAAATGTTTTCCATCCATGGCAAAGATCCTTTAAAGGCAAGAGGCAGATATGTATTATTTACCTATGATGCATTTCTGCGTTGCGTCATTTGCACTTTTGCTGTAAACATTTACCTTTTAATGTGTGATTAATCCCTCACCAACTTTGTTTAAATATATCTATGGGAATTTTTATGATAAAGTGTTGAAATTTTGTACATCACCTTATTAGTGTATGGGGCGCATTTTACTCATTGGAAATGTTTTTGTACGGGACCGTATAAAAATTTAAATATTGTATTTCTTCAAATTTAATCCGCTGAAAATTTTTATCGATTTCATAAAATTCAGTACCTTTTTTTTACGCAACTTTGTAATTTATTATATATGTCTAAGATCAATATTTAAAGAATAAAACCCGAGGTCAATGTTTTTGGGACACCCTGTATTGTATATTCTAATTTTTCCAATATATATATAAATCGCGATGACGCTAAATAAAAAAATATAGATTACAAATGCAAAAACATTTGACAGCTCCACCTTAGAAGAATGCAAAATTACGGCATATAGCAAGTTTTCTTACTGCCATTGCAGATACCGGCGACCTCACGCTGACTACCGCACTTTAGATGCGCAACCGGTCCCTGGATACTGTTTTTGTAATTGAGCTGAATCCTAAACCAAAATATTTTAATGTAAGAGTGATTTTCAATAAATTAAATGAAGAAATTACCGGATGATAAGTTTAAAAATTCATGGAGGCTCTTATCTTTAACTACCACTTTTTTCTTGAAGTCATTTACTATACAGTGTAATTGTAATCTTCGGAAACATCTGATAGGGATGCTTCAAACTTCTTTCTTAATTTCTGAAGAAATTAAAAATAGCAAGAATAGGATCCCTCTGAGGCTAATTACAGCTTTATCGGATTAACAGCATTGAAGAATGCCTTCTTTTCAAGCATACGTACTTTGAGTTGTTATTCAGAACAAGGCCTTAATTAAGAACTGTTTAAAATAAGCTGCGAACAAAGCATTGTAATTAGTTAGACAAAATATAAAAAATAGTATCAGTATACGTGGAAGCATTTCGCGCCCAGAAGTACGTCAGGAATTAGTTGTTAGTGGGGAGTAAAAGTAATCTCTAAACATTAAATACTGCAAATGCAGTATTTAGCATACTTTTACTTTCCCAGCATATATTTAGGGTGATCCAAAAGTCTTTAATACATTTTAAAATTGAATTCCAACACATTTTAAAATTCAATATAAACTCAAGTAATTGGCTTACGATAGTGAGGTTTGGACTAAAATGCTTTCCACTTTGAAAAGTTTGATTAAGCAAATAATAAAAAAAATTAGTTACAAACTTTGCCCATAGATGGCACTGTACCCCAAAAATACCAAAAAAAAAAAGCATAAAAACTGAACTGTAATGATGGATTTAGTTTCAAAGTACCAACCTACGCAATGAGCTTTTACGGAGGGAGTTGTCATTTCTTACTTCTCAGTGACAGTGTCAAAACGAATCTGAAAAAAACCGCAAATATACAAACATTTGAACAAGTATCGCCATCTATGAGCAAAGTTTAGAACTAAATTTTTTATTTGCTTAACCAAAACTTTTCAACGTGAAAAGCAGTCCAAACCTCACTCGTACTGCAATTATATTCAATTGATTATCGAACGGCTTGAGTTTATATTCAATTTTAAAATGTGTCAAGGACTTTTGGATCACCCTGTACAGGGTTCCCTAGTTATCACGCGATGACTTTCGATTAGAGTTTACTAATAGGACATTGACCGATTGAGAACGTTTGCAGAGCCTCTGGCGGCGAATTAAAGTTAGTACAGTCGAACCTGCCTTAAACGGAATTCAGGGATCCGTAAGAATTTTCAGTCTTGAAACGGTTTCCGTTTCATGCAGGTCTTTTCAGAAAAGCTAAGTTTTAAATTTTAGTTGGAAATGCTGATAGTCCATATGAAATTGCTCACATATATATAAATTAAAAATTCTGCAAAGTGAATGTATATAAAACCGATTAATACAATATTATACCATAATAGCTAATTGCATTATTTTAAATATGTATATACCTACATTTTTGCACACTGCGATCACAGGTGTATATGTAAAGGAAAACATAGTGTACCCCCATGTCCTTAATTGTTGGCTTATTACCATGCTTTAAAATTTAGATGAATTGACTTACATTGCAAAATATTACTGCTTATCGAAGAATAAAAAACAATTAAAAAAATATATATGAAGTGAACTTTCAAAATAATCCAACATGGTTTCTTGGACATGTGTATTACTAATGATGTAAAGTGCATTGATTAATATTTCTGGCATTTCAGAGTATCACTGATTAACGGAAAATCTTTTAGTTCTGAAATGGCTTTCAGAAAATCGTGATATAATTTATTGGAACATTCTGTGGAAATGGTTCACAAGGAAATAAATGGCTGAAATAGTTGCATGACTTTTCCATTTCATGTTCGTTACAACAGGTGCTTTTTATTAACAAAATATTTTGAATTAGACGTCTGTTTTCTCGTTGTGCAGGTTCCGTTTCACACATGGGAAAATAACATGAATTTTTTATACTTTTGGACGGGAATACTGTAATAAGAGAGAGCGGAAAAATATTTTCCGCTTATTACAGTATTCTATTTCCTACAGGTTCCGTTCCAAACAGGTTCGACGGTATTCATATTTCATAAACGAAATAATATAGGCGAAAATATTGAATTGCAAAGCCGTAGAACGTTCTCTATTTAGTATTGAAAACTTGTGGTTTGCATAAAATATGTACACAGACGATAAAAATGAAGTCACTGAAAAGGGATCACTATTGCATTGCATAATTTCTCTGCAATTTATGTACAGCATTTATACTTTATTGCAAAAAAGAATAATTCTAAATAACTTAAAACTAGCTTATTACGCTGATTATTATTTTTCCTATGAGTATTTATCTCCTATTCCTTTAGAAGTACTTCACTATAACGATACTTTTGCATAATGATAGCTTTTATTTTAACTCACTTTTCATACTTTGCATAAATGTTATATCCATACCGCGCGTCTTTTTACATTACATATAGAACGCTTTACAACTTTGGAATTAAAACATTTTGCCTATACATTGCTTCGTTTCTGAGATACTAATTCTAACTTCACCAATTCGCTGTTAGAGGCGCTGCAAACTCAGTCGATAGCGTATAATCGCCTTTCTATTAGCAAACTCGAATTCTGCATGTTTAGAACTCGTCAATCGTAAGTTAATGGGACGCAAAAAACATGTAATCATGTGTAGAACGGTTAGAGAAGAATTTTTTTTTTCCAGGGGGGAGGGGTGGTCAAAATTTGAAATCAACATTTTGACCGATACATACGTTTAAAGAACCAAATACGAATCGAATTTCTCAAGCTTACGTTTATTTTTATGACTGTGGAAAGAAAAATGTAAGTGATTTGAACTAAACAGTGAGCTGCTATTACAATGAATACAAAAAGTACGTTGAATTTGGACAAGACCATAATTAAGTACCCGCCATTCTAACACTTTCGTCAAAATTATAAGCAATAACTACTCATCATGTTATAGGAAAGTTAGTTACAATCTTAAAACGTGCTCGACTGTTCAAGTGAGTGAGTCAGCAGCAGAACTTCAAATCTCGAGCTATCCCGCGAGATGCTAGCATGAAACCTCTACTTTTCAAAATATGTATTGTAAAAAAAAATGTATTTAATTGTTTGCAAGAAAGAACTCTCAAACACAAAATTCCCTAATCTCCGATAATCCAGGGATTTAACGGGCAAATTCACGGTGTACAGTTAATATTTGTAATTGACCGGTATTATTGCATTATTCTCTTGCTAGGAAACCCTCAATAACTTTTTAAATTTTTTATGGTTTTACTGTGGAAATTGACACATACTTACTCTAGTATCGCACACATTTTAATGATGCTAAATATTAAATATATATATATTTTTTCATTTTTCTGAGTGGTATATAGTTTGTTTTTTCAGCAGTTTCTTTTTGAAATTTTAGAGCTGTGGCACGTACTTAAATTGTAGATAGAATTATTTGTCTGCAAATTACACAGAAAAATAAGATCTACCTGGACCATATGCTGAAAATAGTCGATTCCAGAATCCAGACACCTTTGTATGCGAGTCTGAAATTGGCGAAAACACGTGCAAGTGTGACATCGGTAATAGCATAAACCAATTTGGCGTCTGATGGTTCTGTCTCGATAGATGTAAACTTCGTCCATGTCAATTTTCATAGGGAACCACACAAAAATTGAAAATTTTTTGAGGAGTGCCTGGGTTCACTGGCTAGAGAATCACACTGTATTTTTTCAAACTTACACTATCAGCTTTTCCGACTAATAATGCATATGGTGCAATCCTGCTGGTGAGTCTGTACTAGGGTAAAATTATTTATCCAACTGTTGAAAAATTGGGTGTCAAGCTAAAGCGGAAAGTTAAAAGAAAATTTCAATCGTTTGGTAATATATTGGAAATTGAAAATATAAGTGTATTTTAATATTAAGGAAAGCTTCAGAAATGTATTTAAAAACAAATAGAACATAAGTGCAGTGTAATGGATGTATCCGGCAGAATAATTTTAATGAATAATAAATGCTAGCATAAATTAACATAAAAGGTTTATTAATTACATCTCATCGTAATTGCGGTAAATGAAATTTGGAAAAATAACTTAAAGTTGAACTTTTAGCTTAATTTTTATTATTAACATATACATCTTATCTTGCCGTAAAATCGTACATAGTGGACTCATTTATTAAATTCGCACATTGCATTGTGTGCAGCTATTAACCCTCCAATTACTCATCTTTCGCTCGAGTTCTGTAAAACAATATTTATTATTATAATACTAAATGGATCACACCATTTTAACTTAACAATAAATCATTTATTAACAACATAAAATACTTAATTACTCAATTGCAACAATTATTTATTTTATTTATTATTGCGGCAGAAAGAGACCATGTGAGACCAGTACTAAAATGCCTGAAATGTAGTTAGGACCAGATATCATATTTGAGGAATACATGCCTTCAAGTGTCTGTCTTAGACTTTGTTAGCAGCACGTCCTTAATGTCGTCCTTATTACTGGCATCAACTCGTAGTGTAATGCACCGGCACGTAAATCCGTCGATCATATTGTACTGCTGGCTCGAACACTCGCACTTATGTCATTCTCGTAGTCATATCTATATTCGCCAAGTCATACGTAAGTCATCTTCTCGCTATGCCTTAAGTTCTGTGCTGTACGATCGTTTCTTACCAAGTCATCCGTATAGATCTCTTAACTGAGTATCATCATCGTTCTAGTCATAATGTCGAGCAAGTATTCTTTCTTATTTTTAAGTCAGTATAGACCAAGTCATCGTGCATCTATATTTTTTTATCGTCGTTCTTCTGTCACAGGTTGTGGCTCGTTTTGCCCCAGGACTGTCACTCCCCCTTTTCTCTTATTTGCAGCATTCTGGGTGACTCAACAAGCACCTTCTCCATTGGTTAGCCTTTCTATCCAATGTTGTTACTTCACATTTTCTTAAGAGTTCGTTCCACCTCCTCTGTCTTGACGCCCCTAAATTTATGGTTTTATCTGACATTTGGGTTCACGTACTGTAAACACTGGCGCCATTCAGACTGGAGGTATTGTCCGATGTTTCAGACCAATAAATTACTGGCATAAAACTGTCTCACCAAAACAAGTGTGAGATCTATTTCTGGTCTCATAGTAATAAATAAAAAATATACCGTAACATCGAATGCGTACATGAAGCGTCGTACACAGTAGCATGTGACTCACTGATTGCTGTTAGAGCAAGGTTATTAAGATACAAATGAATATAACAGAAAATAGTTCCCGGTTGACGCTTACAGTAGCAAATAGATCTTTCGAAGATACATTAGATCTCCTTTGTCAGTCTTAGACAACCAACAAACTAGAAGTCAAAGAGACCAAATAGGCACAAATAGAAGGGAATAATTGCCCCTCTGTTTCATCTATTTGTATTCATTTCGTTTAATTGATTCGGGTTTGTTGTACTGATGAAGGGAATTCAGAGAACTTCCAATAATCTGTATACTGAATTGATATTCTATTTGCATTTAAATGCGTTGCTAAAGTTTTCCTTATCCATTGTACAAAGTGTATTTAGTTATTGATATTTCAATATTAGTAATGTGTTTAAAAATCATTTTGACAAATAATAATCGAATACATTTTTTATTCAATTAATCCGTTTACTTTTTTCTAAGATGATATTAACTGTTAACAGATAAGCTTTAAGAAAGGATATTTTTGTAACTCATACTGAAGGGGTCGAAATTGGTTGGGTTGACCAATTGCAAAATGTAACAAGAAATATCATTCATGCATAAAGAGTTGATTATGAAACACTTTCCAAATGAAATACAATTTTATTTAAACATCTCTAAAATGCGAAACATTCAGCGCTGTTATATTTTAAGTTATCACAGTACTGCAATAATTTATTATATTTGAAAACTTAAAACTTCATCGAAAAAAAAATAAACTTTATTCCAGACGCCAGAGCTAAATAATTCTGAGTGAAAAAATTTGAACAATTCTTGTGCAACTCATCCTACAATCACTTGTTTTTATTCTGCATCTATTAAATTTAGGCTTTGTTGAAGAAATAATCAACGTTTGATGATCATTTAAACTCATAAAATATTATAATTGCGTTGGCACATAATATATATACATAGAAAACAGACAAATATAAAGCGGTTTTCGGACGGATGCAACACTAATATAAATTTAAAAGAACTTTAAAAATCACGATTTTTACACTGGTAAAAAAAGATGGATGTCATATTTTATTTTGAAGTGGGTCACGTGATCTCTTCATATAATATGGGTGTAATTATTACTTTAATTTTTATTTAAAAAACTACAATACGTATTTTGCTGAAATCTTTTTTATATATTTTATGGGATAATTTAAATATTTCGTAAAATTTTCGAAGCAATTGGTGAATTTTTACTTCACTTAAAAAATGTTTGAAGAAATAGGTCCCATAGGGTTCAATGTATTTCACTTTTTCAATCCGAGTTCAATTCAAAATTAATTATGTGATATTATTCATTTGCATTCCCATATATTCCACAAACCGTCTCAGCAATGTACTAAAATTTAATTTTGATAAAGTCATTTTTACGGCAGTTATCGTGAGAACGGGCAGACAGACAGCATGAACAAAGTCATAAACACTTTTCAACTATGTTAGAAAGTGCTGAAAATCACATTTCTAAATAATTCAAGGAATTAGTCTTCACAAAATATTAAAACAAAAAACCATTTTAAGAACTTTAAGGCATGCTGAGACACTCGATTGCTCTTAAATTATTGGAAATAAAAAAATCGGTATTGTATATAGATGTGTCTTGTCTAACAACAGCTTAAGTCCTTAACAATATATTCTAATCTTTTGAAATTGCTCATAGCTTCCTCCTGCTTCTTTCATTTTCAAAGAAATTTAAAACTTACGCCAAAGAATCCCTCTGACGCTAATTACCGATTTATCGGATTAAGAGCACAGAAAAATGCCGCCTCTACAAGTGTGCCTACTTTGAGGTGTTATCCGGAACAGGGCCTTCATTAGGACTGTGTGAAGTGCGCTATAAGCAAAACACTGTAATTAGTCAGATAAAAGTTTAAAAAATACGGCGCTTGTTAAAACGTGGTGTTTCGAAAACGTTTCGAGGTCTCATTTTTTAATGAATGCGAAATTCATCAATTAATATATAAAATATTTAAAATAGTCACAAAACCCACCTATAGCAGATGGCAGCCTCTCTTTTTATAGTGAACTTGAAAATTTACATGGCGTTGCACGGGATTTAAAGCAGGGATTAATTGAATTCATTCTTTCACTTTTCCAAAAGGTATAGTAGCGCAGTGCCCGTTTTAAAGCAAGATATTATTATACCAATTTGATATTATAATACCAAATTAAAAAAAATCTGATGTGGGCAACACATGACTTTCCTTATATAATGTAATGAATTTACTACTTTTACAGAAAAAAATTAGGTTTTTCTTATAGTAGATACTAATATTCTTTCCAAGATATTGAATTTTCGACAATTAGTCGTCATTTTCATTGATTTAGCATCATTTTTATCCATTCGGCGAGATTTTCATTAATTTGGCAACATTTCAAAAAAGTCGCCAAGTTGGCGACATTCCGCCAAATTCGTCGCCAAAATCTCGCCAAGCGTAATGCACTAAGAAAAAAGTTATTCTTTCAGCTGATAAATGACTATTGGCGTTCAAATACAAAAGTATTATTTAAAGTATATTTTTTCATGAATAGAACGAGCTAGATCCACGAGAATGATATCACTCAATTTATCGCATGGTATTACATATGAAAAGTGAACATGTTTATCAATAGGAATTTTTTTTATGTTACTTTTTCATAATTTTTTTGAAAAATGTACAATATCTCGAGAACGGTTCATGTTAGCGTTCTAAAATTTATGCCAATCGTTTTCTAATGAAAAATTACATAAGAAATGTCTATTTGCGTAACTTTATTAGCGGTTTTGATTTTTTGACGATTTTTTTAAAATTTCATTCGAAAATTTAGGGGGGGTTCTGAACATTCGATTACGGATAAAAACAATAGGCTTTCAGTGTTTACGGATTGTGATTTTTGTACCAAATTTGGTTCGAATCGGTCCATTCGTTCGTCAGTTATCGTCTCCACAGACCCACTGACACACACACACACACACACACACACACACACATACTTTCACACACACACACACACAGACATCACTTCAAAAATGTTTGATTCGTGATCAGGGATGCTTGAAACGTGCTCTCCCGTCGAAAACTCGAATTCGAATTTTCGACCCCATCACAATACTTTCCTTATACATTATGTATATAAGGAAAGTAAAATTAGGAAGGCGAGAGAAAAATTAGGATTGAGGATGGGCGAGAGAGTATGCTAGCACATCTTCAAGTTGCACTTTATTGCGTCCTACATTACGAGGTGTACGAATTCGAGGGCGGCTGGTCCCGCAGCCTATTTTACAATTTTTAAGATGGTCTGCCGTGTAGGATGCGGGCCTTGAGGGAAACGTTCACGATACAGCCTTGCAGCTGATTTTGCCTTACGCCCACATTCACCGTAAATTAATAACATCTCGCAATACTCGTTACTGCCAAATTTTAACATAAATCTCAGCTTTAACGTGCAACCCAGCAGAAACATCCTTTATATAGTAGTAGCCTCTGGTGAACAGGTATGACGTCCCGTCCTCATTTGCATAATACATGAGATCCATGTGATTTTTATACATGACATGGTTGAGTTGAGCTGTGTGTTTGAAGAGACGATTTTGCAAGATCAGCAGAAAGTTTTCATGGCTTGTAGAGACATTCAGTAAAACACGCAACCGGTAGGGACAGAACCATGATCCTCATGAATGCGAATCACATGCGTTTTCCTTGCGTAACAACACAGGCTCGTATTTAGCCCATAATGTGGTCTTTTCTAGCTTCGCTTCACAATCAAACAAATGTTCATTTTTTGCATTCTGTTTGGAGTATTAATGTGCGCAAGGTACTTTTTTGTACTAAATCGAGAGTCCTATACAACTTTCTAATTAACTTTTTTCGCGTATCTTTCACCGTTTACAAGATAGGACAGCTAATTCTAAAATTTGCCGATAGATGTCGTTGTAAGTTGTCTCATCGAGTAGCGCATAGCCTTTTACTATACCTAGACACTAATTTTATGGCCTAAGCTGTCACCGTTTAGAAGTTAAGGGGGGTGTAACGGATATACGTGGGCACCCTGTATACACAGACGTAATCTCCTAAAAGTTCGATTCAAATTCGGGGACGCTTTAAACGAGCTCATCAGTCGAATACAAATTCGAATTTTGGACCCTGTCATACTACTTTCCCTATACATTATAATACGTAAGGAAAGGGAAAAAAATAATGCTAAATTATGCCATATATAAAATGTTATTTAATATGCTTATATGAACCACCTTTTGTATATTACTTTCCTTATATACATAATGTATAAGGAAAGTATTGTGACGGGGTCGAAAATTCGAATTCGAGTTTTCGACGGGAGAGCACGTTTCAAGCATCCCTGATCACGAATCAAACATTTTTGAAGTGATGTCTGTGTGTGTGTATGTGTGTGTGTGTGTGTGTGTGTGTGTGAAAGTATGTGTGTGTGTCAGTGAGTCTGTGGAGACGATAACTGACGAACGAATGGACCGATTCGAACCAAATTTGGTACAAAAATCACAATCCGTAAACACTGGAAGCCTATTGTTTTTATACGTGATCGAATGTTCACAACCCTCCTAAATTATCGAATGAAATTTTGAAAAAATCGTTAAAAAATCAAAACCGCTAATAAAGTTACGCAAATAGACATTTCTTATGTAATTTTTCATTAGAAAACGATTGGCATAAATTTTAGAACGCTAACATGAACCGTTCTCGAGATATTGTACATTTTTCAAAAAAATTATGAAAAAGTCACAAAAAAAAATTCCTATTGAGAAACATGTTCACTTTTCATATGTAATACCATGCGATAAATTGAGTGACATCATTCTCGTGGATCTAGCTCGTTCCATTCATGAAAAATATACTTTGAATAATACTTTTGTATTAGAACGCCAATAGTCATTTATCTGCTGTAAGAATAACTTTTTTCTTAGTCCATAACTCTTGGCGAGATTTTGGCGACGAATTTGGCGTAATGTCGCCAACTTGGCGACTTTTTTGAAATGTTGCCAAATTAGTGAAAATCTCGCCAAATGAATAAAAATGATGCTAAATCAATGAAAATGACGACTAATTGTCGAAAATTCAATATCTTGGAAAGAATATTTGTATCTACTATAAGAAAATCCTATTACTTTCCTTATATACATAATGTATAAGGAAAGTATTGTGACGGGGTCGAAAATTCGAAATCGAGTTTTCGACGAGAGAGCACGTTTCAAGCATCCCTGATCACGAATCAAACATTTTTGAAGTGATGTCTGTGTGTGTGCGTGTGTGAAAGTATGTGTGTGTGTGCGTGTGTGAAAGTATGTGTGTGTGTGTGTGTGTGTGTGTGTGAGAGAGTCTGTGGAGACGATAACTGACGAACGAATGGACCGATTCGAACTAAATTTGGTACAGAAATCACAAACCGTAAACACTGGAAGCCTATTGTTTTTATACGCAATCGAATGTTAAAAACACCCCTAAATTTTCGAATGGAATTTTGAAAAAATTGTCAAAAAATCAAAACCACTAATAAAGTTACGCAAATAGACATTTTTTATGTAATTTTTCATTAGAAAACGATTGACATAAATTTTAGAACGCTAACATGAACCGTTCTCGAGATATTGCTAATTTTTCAAAAAAATTATCAGAAAGTCATATAAAATAATAAAAAAAAAATTTTCTCTTGAGAGACATGGTCACTTTTCAGTAATACCATGCGATAAATTGGATGACATCATTCTCGTGGATCTAGCTTGTTCCATTCATGAAAAAAGGTACTTTTTGTAATACTTTTGTATTTGAACGCCAATAGTCATTTATCTGCTGTAAGAATAACTTATTTCTTTGTCCATTATACTTGACGAGATTTTGGCGACGAATTTGGCGGAATGTCGCCAACTTGGCGACTTTTTGAAATGTTGCCAAATTAACGAAAATCTCGCCAAATGGATAAAAATGACGCTGAATCAATGAAATGACGACTAATTGTCGAAAATTCAATATCTAGGAACGAATATTAGTAACTACTATAAGAAAACTCTATTTTTTTACTGTAAAAGTGCTAAATTCATTACATTATATAAGGAAAGTCATGTGTTGCCCACATCAGATTTTTTTAACTGTGAAAGTAGTAAATTCATTGCATTATATAAGGAAAGTCATGTGTTGCCCACATCAGATTTTTTTACTCATATAATCCAATAAAAATATCGTTGGAAACTAGTAAAGAACGAAAGTTTGCTAGGTATTTAAAAAAAATGTAACTATCGCCTTATTACGACAATTATGACACCATTTAACATGAGCATCCATTCTAGCAAACCTGCAGTATATAAATATTTTTTACGTATAACTGTGAAGCCAAAAAAGAACCTAGACATCTTAAATATTTCGCTTTTTACTTTCCTTATATACATAATGTATAAGGAAAGTATTGTGACGGGGTCGAAAATTCGAATTCGAGTTTTCGACGGGAGAGCACGTTTCAAGCATCCCTGATCACGAATCAAACATTTTTGAAGTGATGTCTGTGTGTGTGTGTGTGTGTGTGTGTGTGTGTGTGAAAATATGTGTGTATGTGTGTGTGTGTGTCAGTGAGTCTGTGGAGACGATAACTGACGAACGAATGGACCGATTTAAACCAAATTTGGTACAAAAATCACAATCCGTAAACACTGGAAGTCTATTGTTTTTATACGCAATCGAACGTTTGGAACCCCCCTAAATTTTCGAATGAAATTTTGAAAAAATCGTCAAAAAAATCAAAACCACGAATAAAGTTACGCAAATAGACATTTCTTATGTAATTTTTCATTAGAAAACGATTGACGTAAATTTTAGAACGCTAACATGAACCGTTCTCGAGATATTGCACATTTTTCATAAAAATTATCTAAAAGTCATATAAAATTAAAAAGAAAATATTTCCTATTGAGAAGCATGTTCACTTTTCATATGTAATACCATGCGATAAATTGGATGACATCATTCTCGTGGATCTAGCTCGTTCCATTCATGAAAAAGATACTTTGAGTAATACTTTTGTATTTGAACGCCAATAGTCATTTATCTGCTGTAAGACTAACTTATTTCTTTGTCCATAACGCTTGGCGAGAGTTTGGCGACGAATTTGGCGGAATGTCGCCAACTTGGCGACTTTTTGAAAAGTTGCCAAATTAACGAAAATCTCGCCAAATGGATAAAAATGACGCTGAATCAATAAAAATGACGACTAATTGTAGAAAATTCAATATCTTGGTAAAAATATTAGTATCGACTATAAGAAAAACCTATTTTTTTTACTGTAAAAGTAGTAAATTCATTACATTTTATAAGGAAAGTCATGTGGTGCCCACATCAGATTTTTTTTTTTTTTTTTTTTTTTTTTTTTTTTTTTTTTTTTTTTTGATCGATCATTTTGATTTTTACTTTCCTTATATACATAATGTATAAGGAAAGTATTGTGACGGGGTCGAAAATTCGAATTCGAGTTATCGACGGGAGAGCACGTTTCAAGCATCCCTGATCACGAATCAAACATTTTTGCAGTGATGTCTGTATGTGTGTGTGTGTGTGTTGTTGTTGAGACCCAGACCGTCCGACCTACCAGAAAGGTGTAAGGTAACTGTATGGACGGCCGGGAAGTGCCTACCCAATTTAGACCGGAACCCAGTGGGGGAGGCATCCACAGGGACCGTACCCTCCTTCCCCTACCACCAACCTCTCGGAAGGACTTACGGACCCACATGTTTAACGTGATCGTACTCCGCATGAACACGGCGGCATTTGTGGCAGCGTGCAAATCTAGCGCGCAAACCACGGGGATACCGCACCCGAGATGGCCAACAGCACGCGGCGTTCCGAGGTGGTCAACCACCAAGTACTAACCGCGCCCGATGCTGCTTCACTTCGGTGATCTAACGAGAACCGGTGTTTTCAGCACGGTACGGCCGTTGGCCCGTGTGTGTGTGTGAAAGTATGTGTGTGTGTGTGTGAAAGTATGTGTGTGTGTGTGTGTGTGTGTGTCAGTGAGTCTGTAGAGATGATAACTGACGAACGAATGGACTGATTCGAACGAAATTTGGTACAAAAATCACAATCCGTAAACACTGGAAGCCTATTGTTTTTATACGAAATCGAATGTTCAGAACCCCCTAAATTTTCGAATGAAATTTTGAAAAAATCGCCAAAAAATCAAAACCGCTAATAAAGTTACGCAAATAGACATTTCTTATATAATTTTTCATTAGAAAATGATTGGCATAAATTTTATAACGCTAACATGAACCGTTCTTGAGATATTGCGCATTTTTCAAAAAATTATCAAAAAGTTATATACAATAAAAAATAAAAATATTTCCTATTGAGAAACATGTACACTTTTCATATGTAATACCATGCGATAAATTGAGTGACATCATTCTCGTGGATCTAGCTCGTTCCATTCATGAAAAAAGATACTTTGAGTAATACTTTTGCATTTGAACGCCAATAGTCATTTATCTGCTGTAAGAATAACTTATTTCTCCTTCCATAACGCTTGGCGAGATTTTGGCGAAGAATTTGGCGGAATGTCGCCAACTTGGCGACATTTTTAGTTGTTGACAAATTAACAAAAATCTCGCCAAATTGATAAAGATGACGCTAAATCAATGAAAATGACGACTAATTGAAGAAAATTCAATATCATGGAAAGAATATAAGTATCTACTATAAGAATGACGTTTTTTAGCTGTAAAAGTAGTAAATACATTGCATTATATAAGGAAAGTCATGTGTTGCCCATATCAGATTTTTTTATAAGTCACTAGGGAATCAACTTGGGCTGTAAAAATGCAATCAGGATGTATTGCTGTAGTTCACTTGTATACTAACTCTGTACCTCTATTGTCTATGCGAGAAATCAATCGAAGAACAAAAAACATGTTTATAGTTTCGCTTCTCTACTTCCCAGTTATGGTTATGGAACAGAATTATACCTGTAATCGAACCGAAAGTAACCAACTTGCCTCAATGCAGCAGTAGTGGCGTAAATATCAGTAAGTCACCGTGCCATTAGTGACGTAGACTGTCACAGAGTTGAACAGTGTGATCAGATAACTTAAACGGAAAATATTTAATGTCCTATTTCTTAATGAGTGACCGTATGTGATATTTTTATAGATTCAATTATTAAATTATTGTACAAATAAATATATACAACTTCGTAAGAAAACTCATGCGCTGGATAACATGGGATATTTTTATTATTTTATTTATAATAAAAAAATATACCTTTCTAAAAGGATGACTTTTGCTTCATAAGCTCCATTGCACCAACCCCTTTAAAACAGACCTATGATTTCTCAGAATAGAACAGAAAGCCGTTAGAACGAATATAAAATATCCTTTAAATCGAAATTCTTTCGCAATGGTTCCCTTTGGTACCACAAAACAACGAAGAAATTTTACCCTCATATTTGTAACTAATACTGCAAAAAGTTTTTGTTAAACCATCCGTTTCTGATATTATTGCTTTATTGCTTTATACCAGTGTGTGTTTTATTGCAAGTGTTCATCGATCACTCGATCACATCGATCACAGTTGCATTAGACGAGCAGAGATAACTGGCATGCAGAAGAACTGGAATACGACTTTTGCATTTCAAATTATATATGGGATGATACAAATATGGATTGGCAATAATAAATGCTTTTGACGCGTAATTCAGAAATTCTTAGAATAACTGAAGTAGTTGTTTCTTTCTTTCGATCCAGATCGACTAACCTATACGAAAGTGTAAGCTCCGACCGCAACAATTCTACCGAATTTAGATCAGAACCCAGAGAGGGTGACATCCACAGGGACCGTGTCATCATTTCTCTGCCACTAACCTTTGATATGGACTTTCAAACCCACAGATTTAAAGCACCCGTAGTCAGAGTAAATACGAGATAGTCTGGACAGAACCTGGAATCCAACTAGGGTCCTTCGAGTTCAATTTCTCTGCCTAAACCACTGCGATATCCAGCCCCAGAATAGGTACAGAAGTTCTTCTTCTTCAACCTAGACCTTCCGATCTATCCGAAGGTGTGAGGTATCTGTTTGGCCGGCCAGGAAGTCCAACGCAAATTAGACCAGAATCCAGTGGGGGTGCTTCCACTTGGGCGGTACCCTCTTTCTCCTACAATCTACCTCTTGGAAGGATTTGCGGATCGACATATTTAAGGTGCTCGTACTCCACGTAAGCGAAGAGATACTTTGAACACAGCCGGAAATCGAATTCGGTCATCCGAGTGCAATCTCCGCTCGCGGGCCATTGGGCTGTCCCACCCTAGTTAAAGTAGTTCAAAGTTGGAAAAGCGTATTACATGTGAGGGTCGCTCTATCCCTGCAGATAACAGGCTATCATAGGCGATCCCGGTTGCTACGCATTGCGGGTATGTTTAACAGAAACAGCAGCGTCAGGGAGGTTTTAGAGGTCGAAGTTGTAACTTTTCTTCAGCACACCCTTGGCGCTATACTCCAACAAGACAACGCCCGACTACATATTGCCCAGAATGTCCAAGCCTTCTTAACTGCACATAGCATATATCGGTTCTTCCTTGGCCTGCCTGTTCGGCAGGCATGTCATCGACTGAACATGCATGGGTTGTGGTCACTCGGCGACTGGGTCATTACTGTTCACCAGTTATCATTAATGAACCACCAATGTTACAGTTACCACCAATGAACTGTGGGCCCGGATCCGAGAAGTCAGGCAGGCAATACTCCAGGAACACATTCAAACTCTTTTTGATTTGATGTCGGGACGTGTAGAAGCTCTTGTTGTCGCTACGGGCGGCTTCACAAAATACTGATTTTGTGCCAGCAATGTGGTTGTCTTGGTCTGAAACGGTAATCATTTATTTATATCATTATGAATAATATGTGGTATAAATGACATACTAATCCGACAATTCCTTCGTTGTGTTGCAATTTTCATAAACATGGGTGTATGTATTTACATATTTAATTCACATAATCATATTTTACTTCGCATATTTAGCACTTTCCTCATTACTTCTATAAATTAGAGTAAAATTTTGATTCCCAATATTTTTGCTCCTGTTGAAAAAAAAAATTCTGTATTGTTTTTGCATCGCATCTTATTACCGATTTTATCACAATATTTATTTATTTTTGAAGTAAATGACAGTAATTTAAGTAATTTTATCTATGTTATCTAAGAATGTGCAGGGTTCGAGGATCACTAATTGGGCATTTCTAAGCTCTTTAACTAAAATCTAATGCAACTGAAATTCTGCAAGAGCTTAGATTTCATGGTCAAGTTATTTAAGGAATGTCGGTAATATCCCCTCCTTCTCCTGAGATGTAAAATTTAAAATATTTATTAAATTATACCCCCCTCACCCCGTCTGCAATTTGTTGCCAATGGTGCCCGCTTGTGCACGTAGCACGAACCTCCCTTTAGCACCAAAGAGTGACGTCTTCGGACATGCAATCCTATACGAAAGGTATTTGTTTTAGTGTTCCATATCTCCCATTACAGGTCGTACAGATAGGTTCGAATCACCCTGTAGATATAAGTCAATCATAGTACGCAGGAAAAGACAAGTTATATCCTTGCAGAAAGTACACTTCAGTATGAAAAAGAAACTTTAATAGATACCACTTGCAAAGGGCGATTCCATTAGACCCACGTCGTCCTGTATATCCCGTAACGAGATGGAAAGCAGTTAGAAATGATACTATAATAAACGTTATAAAGAATTGGAATGCTTAGAAACGGTTCCCTTTGGTACCATAAAACACAACCAAGATATTATGCCCTAATATAAACGACAGAGAATAGAAATCATCCCTACTCATTTCTATCGTTTCAGATATTATTACTCTCTCTGCAGCACACATTCTTTTTTTTTTCGTACACATTACGTATTCACCGATTGAAGCGCAATGATTCAGACAAGCTGAGATAATGGGCTACTGAAGAACAGGGACATGATACACTGGAAGAGAAACAGAGGTTGGTGCCAATGTGGATGGCGAATAAGAATGTTCTCGAAATGTATCCCGAAGGCCCCATGAAAGAACAGAAGTAATTCAAAGTTGGAATGAAATAAAAAATGGGGTGCATACTTTTTTTTGATGTTGTATAGATAAGTAAATGTGATCCAGCAAATTTTCAAATTCGAGATTTTGACGGGCATTAAGTTAAGTTTTAAAATATACAAAACCCATTTCGAATAGTTTTGGTGAAATGTGTATGTGTGCTTTTGTGTGTCTGTGAGAAGTGGACACGGTAATTCAAGAACAAATGTTTGTACAGACATGATATTTTATGTGAGTATCTCTCTCTATAAAAAAAATGTAACTGACGCCGTCGCCGCCATTTTTTGACAAATGTTCCGTTCCTCGAGTTTCTCGGATCCGCACTGACATTTTTGACTCATTCTTGTATCATAAGAGTATATCCACGGGTTCAGAGGAGATGTCGTAACATTATGATAGGAGTAGAACTAAGCACTATGGAATATCAATGTATGAGAAAATTGAGTGGAGATTCTCACTTTAATTTTTTCTATCTTTATTACTGCATGTGGTAACTATTATATTTGGAGTTTAATTGAATTTGAACAATTTATGAAAACTAAGCACTTATCAGTGTGTACACCTAACTGTACATACAATAGTCACCACTCGACACTCCCGTACAATTTTACGATTGATTGTTTCTGTCCATTTGCATCACAATTAATGAATGAAAAAAATGGATATTTTTACTACCGTGTACTCCGTATTTGAAATCCGAGTATATTAAAAGGACTGCTTGGTGTACAAAATATTTTTCAATTAAATTTACTGGTTCTTTTACGTTCATGGAACATAATTTTGCAAAAGAGCTAGAGTTTGAATTCTTAATTATCTGCTTCGTTGAGTAAAATATCAATAAAAAACATTATGTTTTGTTATCTAGAAATTCCACGAAATTTCTTAATTTTGTAAACGCAATATTCTAATGTAAAGTATAAGAACATTTTTCTGATATATACTGGTACTATCGAATAAAATTATATTATGCATTTTCCTATACATGTAGTTTATATTCTTAGATTTCATTTTTATCTCAAAATAACAATCGGCATAAATCGGATATTATATCTGAGCCTCCTGGATAGTGCATAGTTATCCTAGTTACTAGTCAATAAAGACATGGACTCACAACAAATTCAGGGAAAATTAAATTTTGGCATATAACTAGTACTTACTAAAACACATATTTTCCTCAAAGTCCCCTAAAATCCATGACTTGCTTTACACCCCCCCCCCTCCCCGTAGTATCAAATTGCAGCGTTAAGGGATTAATTTTAGTTCTCGTGAATGGAACCTCGTACAATGATGCAGTTGGTTTTAAATTATATCAAATATATTGATCAATATATTTTATCAATATATTTTATACATATATTTGTTTCTTGAAAATTTCATAAATATACCAATTTTGTATTGGATTTATCCACTAATTTTTGTATTTTATAAATAAGCAGATCTTTAAAATCTAAAAATTATATTTATATTAAAGTAAATCTTCAAAAAGTCTCAAATCTTCGTAAAGGTTTAAACTGATATATAATAGTTCTTACTTGTATATAAAATCGAGCACCTAGAGACGTAGCTGCTGGACGTCGTCCTGAGAGCCTTCCTTGTTAAGTCGTAATTGGCAGGATTCCGTCTGTGCTTTAAATATACTTTTCCTTGTAAGTGATGGAATACAAGAAAAAGGTCCAGTTGCCGGTAGTTTTACTTCTGAGATAACTTGGTATATATCAATTATACAAATAACTACACATTTTTTGTTTTCATTGAATTAAAGCAGCTGCATGCTTTTCAAATACGAAAAACATTTTCATTATACTCTGTGTGTTGCCAATTTCGAGAAATTAAATTTTTTCTAAACGACTGTAAAAGGGTTGTACTGCAATAGCTATAAATATCTGCATATGAATTTAATAGAAGTTATAGATTATTCAGATTTGTCAAATCATTGTGTAACCGATCTGTAATTTTAAACTGAATGTTTTCGATTCCTTTAAACTATGTACAACATTTTCCATTTCAAAGTTATTATCTTCACTCGAATCCACTTTCGTATTAGAACAAGAAAATTCATTACAATATCCGCACATAGACGTGCAAAGAAAACCTGCTCGGAGAAAACTACATAAATGAGCACAAGCAGCTTTAGAATTGTATGAAATGATTAATTAATTCTTGTGGTGCTACCGGACAAGTCATTGGAATGTATTTTAAATTTCCGTGTCCATTTGTCCATCCTCAATCAGCAGACACAATTTTAGTTCCTAACGAAATATGAATTTGGTAATATACTCTTAAGAGATGCTGTTCAACAGCATTTTTTGTGGGTGGATTTCTAGCCAAATCAAAAGTTGATTTTAGTGAACATTTGGCAGTTAGTCTATTAAAGAGGAAATGGCGTGCTTCATTTATATTTTCTCATATTGCTTTAATCCATACAGATTGATAATAAAACGTTGTCATAAAAGTCATTTTTAACAGCATTAGCTGATAGGACGACTTTTGCCTGCAATCTAGTATCTTCAGAAAGCTGAATTTGATTCACTGCTTTAATTTTCTCGACACCATATAGAGTGGAGGTGGTGTCACATCCAGTAACACTACTAGCGAATAAAAACAGCTTGCAAATGCTTCTATAGATGCACACAAGTTTATCAATACAGTACATGATGGATAGTTTGGTAGAACTAGGAGAAAGTTTGAAGAAGTATAGAGATGGAGTTCTTTCTGGAGGTAATGCCAATAGCAAAATCAACAAATCTGTATCCGTGCTAATAACAACGTTGTGATACGATTGATTTTTTTAATACTGAGCATACAATATCGGTATTAGTACCGGTCTTAGCAATCAAAACATCAATATTTTTCTTTCAGCAAGTGTTGTGATAATAATGCTATTAATCTTCTCTTGTTTCTGTAATTTGCTAGAAACTCTGATTGCATTCTGTGTTTTTAGTAAATAAAATATTAGCTGCGGTTCTTTCCGCTGCTCTTCTTGACTGTTCCTGTTGTTATGTAGTTCGTTTGTCAGGATAACCGTCAAAAACTACGCTGATTTTTGAACCATACCTTTTTCATATATGTGAACTGCATTCGTTAATAATGCATTTATATGTACAATCTCGGGTGATAAGACTGAATGTAAAAAAGGTATCCACCATCAATAACAGCTTGATCACTATTCATAATAGTTTTTTCCATAATTCCCTCGTTAAATACTTTCATTAAAGATGATTCAGTGATTTCTTTACAGAGGCACTAGCAAATATTGACAGGAGGAATGAAGCTAAGTCAAACTCAGAATAAGTTGAATAGCACTGCCAAGGTACATATAATGTGATTAAATATCGGTTGAGAATTTATTAAAACTTCGTGTGACCCTACTCTAACAATTTTAACTATTGTCAATATGATGACCATGTCTTTCTTGTACTGTTTTATTTCACTGAATTTCAGTCCTTTCATTTTCTTCATTTCTGCAGACCTATTTCAGAAGCATTGCCACAATTAATTGAATTACACAATTACTGAGAGCTCACCTGGTACCTGAGCAAAGGATTGCTCTGGTTTAACCAACTCAAAAACTTCGTAAGATTACTGTTACCCCTTGCTTTACGACTTTCTCGCAGTTCTATCTATATGCTGTTCATTAGTGGTCAATGAAGATCCCAAGAAATCTGACAATGCTTCATTTTTATGTAAAAAAGTAGGTGCAGCATGAACCCATTTCGATTGTCACAATTGTCGAATTAAATATTTGTAAAATCAAATAGTTTGTGTGGGAACAGTTTATATGCGAGACCGAACTTCTAGCCGATCATTCATCTTAATTCTTTGCATTATCTACAAAAGCAGTTTGAAATTGAAGAGTGCCATTCTGGGTATTTGTAAGCTAGCTGCAGGGCAAAAAAAATTTTAAAATAATATAAAGTTATTGGCCTAATAATAATATTTTTCAAAAATAATGTATATTAGGCAAATAACTACAAATTTTTGGTAAAAACGCTCAAATTTTATATATTCTGTACTGTTATGAAAAGATACAAATAGTTACCAATGTTTCATGAATATATATATATATATATATATATATATATATATATATTATATATATATATATATATGTATATATATATATATATATATATATATATATATATATATTATATATATATATATATGTATATATATATATATATATATATATATATATATATATATATATATATATATATATATATATATATATAGGTGCCAGATGCGAACATGCATTCAAGGACGAGCGGCACTCACTCGGGCCAGAGGAAATTTTACCGCAAGCGGATAGTGGCACGCAGTGGCGCACCCAGAATATTCCTAAGGGGGGGGCCATTGGTGCACAAAATTTTTATGAAGGAGGATGACTCCTCGATAAATTTTCCGAGAAAAAATGATCAGAGGCCATATCAATTAACAAGGCGGTTGTCTTTTTTTGTACATTTATTTTTATCAAATTACTAACAATTCTTTAGTGCAGTGCAAGAGAATTGAATGATTAGAAGAAGTAGTAGTAGATATTTATACAAAACAACACAAATTAAGAAATAGATGAAGATAAAATTATTTGTTCTGGTCTGCTTATACTGTATACTTGTTTTCAACCACTCTCTCATGATTACATATTGTTATATTATTCAATTATGATCTATACATATTCATAAAACGAAGTCCAGCCTCCTGTTTTTCTTTGTAGTCAGAGCATTAATTATCTGGTCTGGATCAATTTCCACTTCACGGTGAATGTTCACTGACGCAAGTCCATTCAGTCTGGTTTCACTCATACTGTTTCTCAAGTAAGTTTTCAACCTCTTCATTGTGGAGAATGACCTCTCAGCACTGCTTGTTGATACTGGGAGGGTGCCATACACTTTTAAAAGTTCAAACACAGTTGGAAAAGTCCTTTGGTCACAAAAGTTAAGCAGTTCGATTGGGCTTTTAGTTTTTTTGTTCAATGCAAAGACCTTCATGTACCACAGATGTAGTTCATCTTTTAGAGTATTATCTGATCTGGGTCCTAAATCATCTGCAAATTTCCTTGATAAGGCAACAAATCTCTCGTTTTCTTCCAGTGTCGGCTGCCTTCCATTCGGAATGACAGATGCAAAACTTTGTAGAAATTCCTTATGTTTGAGAAATTTTTCATGGAGGTGAGTGATGAAATTATCAATCCATGGAATGAAAATAGAAAGTCTGTAGTATTCTTCAGGAGTCTGTACGTTGAAATTTGATCTATAAATTTGTCTGGTGGCACGGCGTGGTAGAGTAATGTTTTCTCCATGCTGTTCCAGCTTCTTAACAGCTTGTTCAAACAGATGGTGAAACTCGTTCTCTTCGTTCTCTCGAATTATAGATATAGCTTTCAAAACGTCTTCTACGTCACTCACAGCAGTTGCCAGATCAAGGTTAACTTCCTGCAGCTTTTCACTCAGACGAACACTGTAGCTGAGTAATCTGTCAGCTGAAACAAGTGCTATGACAAACTGTGATGTTAACATTGAACATAACAAGGTATGAGCCTCTGTTGATGTCTCCTTGTCATTCCAGGTAGTAATCTCCTCCAGAGCCTCGATTACTTGATCAAACAATGAAACCATAACTGTGACGGCATCATGTCTCTCCACCCAACGAGTAGGGCATAATTTCTTCAGTTTTTTGGCACTGATTTCTGTCTCTCCCTGATTAGCTGCATTAATTTTGCTGGTGAGAACAAGGTTTCGTTTTGGTGTGTTGAAAAAACTAGAGATTTTCCCTATTATTCCAAAGCTGTTTTGGATATCCGGAACTCTAGATGAATAAGTTATGGCTAAGTTCAAACAGTGTGATGCACAATGAACGTAGGGGGCTTTGGGGTGTTGCTCATATATAATTGCTTGGGCGCCATTGTACTCTCCACTCATTGCAGAAGCTCCATCGAACCCTTGTCCACGGAGGAAAGACGTATCAATGTTGCAGTCTGCAAGGCCTTTAAGAATAGCATCTGCAATTGCTCGACCTGTAGTTTCAGTCAGGGGCACAAACTTAAGGAAGTTCTCCACTATCTTAAATTCAATTTTATACTTATCATTTGTTTCAAACCGTTTCAAATAACGAACGCAAAGTGTCATTTGCTCTACCGTTGCAATATCTGTGGTTTCGTCACATAAAACCGCAAAACATTTGGCCTCATTCACCTCAGTTGCTATGTGCTTCACAGTGGAATCATTGCATGCTGAAATAATCTCATTTTGTATATTCCAACTTATGTAAGTTGCATTTTTTGCACAACCTTGTAGATGAGTTTTCAGTATTTCTTCTCCTGCATCAACTCGGAGTCGCAAAAGGGCTCTAAAATTTCCTTCGCCTTGGCATGGTTATGACAATACGTCCAAATCCCCACAGTCTCTATGCCCTCTCATGGCCAGCCCTTGCCTTCCACAAAAAATCACTGTTTTGATAATAGGTTTAAGAATAGCCCTATTCTGCAAAACTTGTTTTTGCTTTCCTCTGTCCATTACTTGATCCACAGGAACCGTTTTTCCTTCCGTGACCCTTAAGAACTCATCGGCTTTGAGAACTGAATCCTTATGATAGAAAAAATTTTCATGTTGACTGAACTTCTCCAAGGCCTTCTTCCAATTATTAAATCCTTTTGAAACAAGTTGACCTGTAGCTTGTGTGGATCTTAAACCGACTTCATGGGGTGCAAAGAGAACACAAAATTTGCAATAGGCACTGTCCTCTGCCTTTGAGTAAGCTAGCCAGTTATGCTTACTCAGCCAAGATGAGCAGAACTTCCGAGTGTGGTGAGGTTTTCCTTGACTTGATACAGCACTAGTGACAGTAGCAGGAAAACTGTAATTTGCATATGGTTCCCAAAGATTTTTTAACGCTGTTATCCTATCTTCATCTGTGAGGTTAGATTTCTTGACATAATTAGAAATATCTGCAGCCAGAATTTCTATTTCAACTGTGTTTGGTATTGTGTTTTGTCCTACCTTTACCTCCTCACAAGCGTTTGAAGACAGCCCAGGGTCACGGCTGTTGCTTGCTTCGACTGCAGCCTCATCAATGTAACAAGAGCTCAGGGAAACGTCGTTGGGAACGTCACTATTTTCAATCTTACTTTTTTTTTTAAATAATTTCCCAGTGTCTGTTGACCTAGCCCTTTTCGTTTTTCACTCATTGTCTTTTTTTTTTTACCTTGCTCCTCAGTTATTCAAGAACAAAATTTGCTATATAGCCGAAATACGCACATAAACACACACACTGATCGTTAAAGATGCATTTCACTGTAAGATCAGTTGAAAGTTCAGGACCATTATTAAATTCAGCTATTCACCACGCAGGCCCTCGTTCCGAAACTACCAATTCACTGTTATCACCTTGTGTCGTAACGTCGCACTTTATTTCAACTCACAGCAACACTTAATTCGCGAAGCGTTGGCACGATCCATTTATTCACTTCCACAATTTTCTCACTGGGTAAACGAAATCCTCGAGTTTTCGAGCGAACAGCCGCTTCCCCGCCGTTCACTCTTTATATAGGGCCACGGAGGCGCCTGTGACGTCACTCTACACAGCACTGGTATAGTACAACTCCAGCGAGAAGGCATTTGGGTCACGTGATTTTGGACGAGTCCATTAGTTAAATTCAATCACAGGTAGAAACGTCTTAAGAAGAACGGGTTTCCAGAATTGGCGCCTTTAGTGCGAATTAATTTATAATTTGTACAGTACGATAAAGAGCTTTATATGTATAATTACATTCAGTGTAAGTGTTGGGATATGCTGGAATTGTTTTCTTCACAATGATTAAAATTATTTATTACAATAATGGTTGTAAATGTTTTTTTTTATACTTTCTCGAAGGCAGACCTAGTTCTCCCTTGTGCTGACAGCGCCCTTCGCGTTTTGCTTTGTCAGCCCAAGGGGGGGGCCAGGGCCCCCTCGGCCCCCCCCGTGGGTGCGCCACTGGTGGCACGTATAAGTGCCACTACGCAGAACGTTTTAATTTGTGAACTAGATGGCGTTACTTGTCCATGGAACTAACTTCAATGCATTTTGCAGAGGCATGACCTTGGCAGAAGAGGATCGAATGAATTATTTCTCCATTTGGAGCGGTGAAAATCATTTTGTAACATAAACAAACAGAGCAATTCTCGTAGCATCAACAATTTTATAATTGAGTTTTGGTTTTTATTTTTATTTCAGCGTTATGATTTCGTTGGTGAATCATAGGAATATAAGAGAGTATTTTTTTTGTTTGGGTTTTAGAGGCAGTGAAATTATTCGTTTATTTCGGATAAAAGAATGGGAGCAACTAACGAGTATTTTGTATTCAGATTTGTATGAAAATTATACATCAAATAGAACATAAATATTTCTTTTATTCCTGTAAAAAGTAGATTTCTGTGTTGAATAGGTGATTTTTAGTGAATTTTTTTCGGGAGTTAGGCTTAGCGCAAAAAATGCGCCGTCCTTTTCGACCAGTTCGGAAGCGAAGCGCGCCGTCTTTTGGGCCGCGACAGCTCCGGAATGCCGCCGTCCCGAAAGGGATAGAGCATATAAGGAATCAGTACCCGAAGATAGCTTTTGGCCTAATCGGACTAGTAATATCAAGGTCTCTGGTTCTGGTATGTCCGTGACCAAAAATCGTGCGCTCCTACAGTGGTGAACTGGATGAGTGTGCAGGCAACCAACACGAGATGTCAACACCACACTTAGTACAGAAGCTCAAACCATACCTTTCTTTTGGCTGATAACAACTGACATCACGCAGTGGCACGATTGGAATGACGCATGACCTTTGCTGGCTGCCGGCTGCCGACTGGTTTGCGTTGAGAAATAGGTGACCTTACAGACACACTTGGAAGCCCATTTCCATGGGTGGGGGGGATAATATGTGTCAGTCGACTCCGCTTCAACCACATCGATCGACCATGCTAGCAATCAGTGCCCGAATTATAATTTCAGACCCGAAGCTAGCTTTTGGCATAATCATATAATGTCGGACTACTAAGCTTAAAATCTTGGGTTCCGGCCTGTCCGGGACCAGAAAACATCAAACATCCGTTGCTACAAGCCAAATGGCATAGAAGAGAAACAAACTGTAAGACTTTTCTTTAGTCTCTAAGCCTATTAAGCCTACAGTAAATAATAAAACATACCACCACTCATAACTGAATTCTGCACTAACAGATTAAAATATTCTTCACTTGCTTAAATTATAAATGCATAAAGTTATGCCGTTTTGATTTTATGAGATTATACATACACCAGCGCAACATTATATCTTTTAAAATATTAAAAATTAAATAAATTTTCTGTATGATATACATCAGCATGACATGGAGAAACTGAAAGCGGACAAAAGGCGCATTGTCTCCAAATGAAAGATAAATCTAGTATTACAGAAAACATAAAACACTTTATTTCCAGCAGAAAACGTATTTCTAACTGTAACCGTTAAATGGATCGTTTATGCATAGCATTTATTATAATCGGCTGCCAGTGAAGGGGTGGACAAAGGGAGGATGTTGCTCTAGCAAAATAGGCGCTGTAATAGCTGGTTTATTATCGCATATGAATGAGAATTCTATTGTAATTCTCTGCGTTACGGTGCAAACGTTTATTCTGAGTATCATTTAAAATAACGTTTTAAGTGTAAAGATATTTGCATGGGATTATTCAGAAATAGAACAGAATATTAGTTATTTTCCACAGAGAAAGCTTTATTCGAAAAAGACAAAAGAGAAACACGTATTGTTCGTAATATTTTGGATAATTAGAGACGTTATTCACTGCGTAAAGATTTGTGTAACTGATAAAAAGTTAAAAATATTTTCATGAAGGAAAATTGGAAAATGTACATTACTTTGTCTCATATGGCGTTATTTTTATTTTTGTTATTTTTATTGCAGACCAAAAAGTTACGAAATTCATTTAAAAGCTAAAATTTCATTTAACCATTTAGCTGAGGGGTGGGTCAGTCCAGTGCTTAGTGCGCGGGGATTGCATTCGGACGATCCGAGTTCGATTCCCAGCTCTTCCCAAATTGTTCCCATGTTAATTTAATATTCAAATTCTATAAACGTATATGCTCTTTTATATTAAGATTGTCAAATATGGAAGTTAATTTATTATACTTCTAATTTTATAATTACTTGTTAAATTAAGTTTTAATTCGAAATCTTTTACAGCTCGCATGCTGGGCGCGGTAGTCCAGTGATTAGCGCGCGGGCATTGCACTCCGTAGGCCCGAGATCGATTCCCGCCGCTGTCAAAACTTCTGCAGTGTTCACGCGGAGTACGGACACTTTCAATATGTGGGTCCGTAAGTTCTTCCGAGAGATTGGTGGTAGGGGAAGAATGGTACGTTCCTTGTGGATGCCTTCCCCAGATTCCGGACAAAATTGGGTGGCACCTCCCGACCGTCAAAACAGATACCTTACACCTTTGGGTAGGTCGGACAGTCTGGGTCAAAGAAAAATATGAAACGTTTAGCTAAAGGACCGAGTTAGATCAGTGGTTAAGGTTGGATGATATAGCTCTCCCACCTTAGTGGAGCAGAGTCTCGTCGCCGCACAAAAGTGTCTCTGCGTCTACGTAGAGTATGGCGACGTTAAATCTGAAGAGCCAAATATCCATCCCAGAGATGATGAGTTCGGGGAAGAATGTTACTGTCTCTGTGGTTGCCACCCCCATTGTGTTTTGGTATAAATTGGGTGACACTAACCTTGTGACACCATTCAAACAGTTACTTTACATCTTCAGAAAGGTCGTACGGTCTAGGTAGGAGAAAATAAAACATTTAACTTAGTTTTACTTTGAGCCAGTATGGGATTTATCTGAACATTTCTTAAGGCTCATAATCTAAAAATAAACAAATGCTTATCAATTTATTTGTGTCTATACATTTTTAAAAGCTTCGCATCCCTTCCTACAGATATTGATCCAAATATAATAATTTGGTATGCATTTTATATTTTTACACAGCTAAAATTAGTTATAATCTAGCAATATTAATCTACATACAGCATTTATTTTTATTATTAGCACATTTATCATTTACAAACAACTAAAAACATATTTTCAGTTCTTAAATATCAGTACTATGTATCATAAAGAAACGTTTCAATAAAATTCATGCATTTTCAAGATCTATGCTACATCAAATAAATAAGTTTCCATAAAGTTTCAATAGACCGCACTGGTGTGGAGATTACAAGAATAACCGACAGATGATGATATAGTGCATTTGTGACAGAAAAAAACGGATAAGAGATAAACAGAGTATTTGGCAAAGCAGATGTGTTAAATTAACATTGAATAACACTGTATATTTCATATTTTTTATGCATTATCCTTTTCTTGTTATAGAAGCAATAAAACCATTCATTTGCTTTTATTTCAACGTATATTAATGCTTACTTTCCCAATTGATATGCCTTTTATAGTTAAATAATAATAGACAAAATCTGATGTGCGCAATACATGACTTTCCTTACATACTGCTATGAATTTACTACTTTTGCAGTTAAAAAAAAAATTATTCTTATAGTAGATACTTATATTCTTTCCAAGATATTGAATTTTTGGCAATTAGTCTTCATTTTCATTGATTTAGCGTCATTTTTATCCATTTGGCGAGATTTTCATTAAATTGACAACATTCCGCTAGATTCGTCGCCAAAATCTCTCCAAGCGTTATGGACGGATAAATATGTTTTTCTTATAGCAGATAAATGACTATTGGCGTTCAAATACAAAAGTATTACTCAAAATATCTTTTTTCATAAATAGAACGAGCTAGATCCACGAGAATGATGTCACCCAATTTATCGCATGGTATTACATATGAAAAGTGAACATGTTTTTCAATAGGAATTTTTTTTTTTAATTTATATGACTTTTTGATAATTTTTTTTGAAAAATGTGCAATATCTCGAGAACGGTTCATATTAGAGTTCTAAAATTTATGTCAATCGTTTTCTAATAAAAAATTACATAAGAAATGTCTATTTGCGTAACTTTATTAGAGGTTTTTATTTTTTGAAGATTTTTTTCAAAATTACACTCGAAAATTTAGGAGGGTTCTCAGCATTCGATTGCGTATAAAAACAATAGGCTTCCAGTGTTTACGGAGTGTAATTTTTGTACTAAATTTCGTTCGAATCGGTCCATTCGTTCGTCAGTTATCGTCTCCACACACACACACACACACACACACACACACACACACACACATACTTTCACACACACGCACACACATACACATACTTTCACACACACACACACCCAGACATCACTTCAAAAATGCTCGATTCGTGATCAGGGATGCTTGAAACGTGCTCTCCCGTCGAAAACTCGAATTCGAATTTTCGACCCCGTCACAATACTTACCTTATACATTATGTATATAAGGAAAGTAAAAATATAATGTGGACCTCACATAACTTCCCGTGCAGATTCAAAGTTCCTTTCGCTTCTATAATCTATTAAATTGAGTTTATTTGCACAAATTAACGAAGACAATAATTTGAAATAACATTGAATTTGCAGTTTTATTTATGTTTCCTTTTTACTTGCCGATTGGACATATTTTTATTTAGGCGACGAGGCAAAAATGCGAAAAAACTAAAATATTTCGAGAATGGTTAGTTCTAGAGTGGTAAGGTGGATCTTATTATCTTCATTGTTAAAAATGACATATAAAACAATCATTTAATGGATATATTTGAGCATATGTAGTCTTTAATTGTAGGTTTTGTCGAGTCTTGCGAGTCATTTCGCAATAAAGGCAGGTTGTTTGTATCTGAATCGCACCAAAATCTAATCAGCGCCAGGGTATACCACAAGTGACTTATCTTCCAAATTTCGTACAATTGCGTCAATTAGTTTTTTAGCTGAAATAGGTACACAGGAAGACATACTGACAGACACACAGACAGACACATACACCAGCAGACACAGATGTCAAGCTGAAAAGGGACTTTTCCGGATTCTAGACTACTTGAAATATCTAGATCCGTCGAAAATTCGAGTTGCGATTTTCGACATGATCCCAATACGTTCCTTATACATTGCTATGTATTGCAAGGAAAGTAAAAAGAAAAAAAAAAGGCCAAATTAAAATCGCATTACGCTTTATGAACTCTATAATTACGACCAAATGAACTTCCTTTATTTTATTTGAAAATTGAGCCAACTGACTCGGCCCCTCTTACTGTGCAGCATGCCAAAGCTTACACACTTGTCCAATACATTTTATTTTTTTTATTTGGATACGTTTTATATAATATAGTTAACAATCTCAACAACTATAAGTGATAACCTTGTCGTGCATAGACACATTTTATTTCGTAAAGAAAATTGGCAGTTATTCAACAAAACGAGCAAAAAGTTTACACTCGTGCTAAGAGAAGCTGATTTATTTTGGGAGCCCTTGATGAGTTTCTTTAAAACTGCATTTCATGTTGAACGTTTCGTGTAAAGAAGTATAAATCTTTCAAAATTAGATTTAATTTTATAGTTTGTGGGAAAGGATAAGGAAAAATTGAACAACGTGTATAACCACAAATAAAATGATAATGCCGCATTATTATTACTTTCCTTAATACAATAATGTATAAGGTAAGTATTGTGACGGGGTCGAAAATTCGAATTCGAATTTTTGACGGGAGAGCACGTTCCAAGCATCCCTGATCCCGAATCAAAGATTTTTGAGGAGATGTCTGTGTGTGTGTGTGTGTGTGTGAAAGTATGTGTGCGTGTGTCAGTGAGCCTGTGGAGACGATAACTAACGAACAAACGGACCGATTCGAATGAAATTTGGTACAAAAATCACAATCCGTAAATACTGGAAGCCTATTGTTTTTATACGCAATCGAATGCTCAACCCCCCCCCCCCCCCTAAATTTTCGAGTGAAATTTTGAAAAATTCTTCAAAAAATCAAAATCTCTAATAAAGTTACGCAAACAGACATTTCTTATGCAATTTTTCATTAAAAAACGATTGACATAAATTTTAGAACGCTAACATGAACCGTCTCGAGATATTGCACATTTTTCAAAAAAATTATCAGAAAATCATATTAAATAAAATTAAAAGAAATATTTCCTATTGAGAAACATTTTCACTTTTCATATGTAATACCATGCGATAAATTTGTGACATTTTCGTAGATCTAGCTCGTTCCATTCATGAAAAAAGATACTTTGAGTAATACTTTTGTATTTGAGCGCCAATAGTCATTTATCTGCCGTAAGAATAACTTATTTCTTCGTCCATAACGCTTGGCGAGATTTTAGCGACGATTTTGGTGGGATGTCGCCAACTTGGTGACTTTTATCAATGTTACTATTTTAACGAGAAACTCGCCAAATGGATAAAAATGACGCTAAATCAACGAAAATGACGACTCATTGACGAAAATTCAATATCTTGGGAAAAATATAAATATAAGAATATAAGGAAAGTCATGTGCTGTCCAAATCAGACTTTTTTATTTGTGCTTATACATTTTGTATAAGTTTTCCTTTTATAATTTAGCTGTGAATAAAAAACATTTCATAATAGAAGTAATTCACTTTAATCTTGTTCGCAATAATGAGGTTTGCGCACATTTATGAATGTAAACACAAATAGCTTGGAACTCAAATCTTTAAATGGAAAAGCATATTCAACTCTATGGCCAGCGCATTCTGCAGCTACAATGCGAAAACATCATCACCTTCAAACGTAGTATCACAAAGCAAATTGAATTACATCATCAGTTTACGGTGTAAGTTAAATCCAAATGTGTTCATTATGAAAGCGAAACCATGATACTGTAAGATAATGGTGCCCATTAGCTCCTTTGATCTTTTGCAGTTAATGCTACAGCTAAAAGGTTTGGTCTTTGATGACTTCTCTGAACGTCAACAAATCGTTTAATTTAATTATTTGGCGAGAAACAGAAGATGGACGTAGCATCAAGGGTAGATATCGCCTGTACAGAGGAAGACAAATTGTCAGGTCTTTAGGGAGTTTTCAATAATATCTTTAAGACAATGTAAGGCGAAGCGTTCATTATAAATTACAAATTAAATTATGTGAACTTGATATGAAAATTGTTTGATGTATCTCCTTTTAATAAAATATTGTTTTCAAATCGAAAATTTCTTACAACCAAATAAAAAATCTGATGTGGGCAACACATGACTTTCCTTATATAATGCAATGAATTTACTACTTTTAGAGTTAAAAAAAATGTTATTCTTATAGTAGATACTTATATTCTTTCCAAGATATTGAACTTTCTTCAAGCAGTCGTCATTTTCATTGATTTAGCGTCATTTTTATCAATTTGGCGAGATTTCTGTTAATTTGGCAACAATTGAAAATGTCGCCAAGTAGGCGACATTCCGCCAAAGTCGTCGCCAAAATTTTGCCAAGCGTTATGGACGTAGAAATAAGTTATTCTTACAGCAGATAAATGAGTATTGGCGTTCAAATACAAAAGTATTACTCAAAGTATCTTTTTTCGTGAATGGAACGAGCTAGATTCACAAGAATGATGTCACCCAATTTATCGCATGGTATTACATATGAAAAGTAAAGATGTTTCTCAATAGGAAATATTTTTTTTTTATTTTATATAACTTTTTGATATTTTTTTTTGAAAAATGTGCAATATCTCGAGAACGGTTCAAGTTAGCGTTCTAAAATTTATGTCAATCGTTTTCTAATGAAACATTACATAAGAAATGTCTATTTGAGTAACTTTATTAGCGGTTTTGATTTTTTGACGATTTTTTCAAAATTTCACTCGAAAATTTAGGGGGGTTCTGAGCATTCGATTGCATATAAAAACAATAGGCTTCCAGTGTTTACGGATTGTAATTTTTGTACTAAATTTCGTTCGAATCGGTCCATTCGTTCATCAGTTATCGTCTTCACAGTCTCACTGACACACACACACACACACACACACACACACACACACACAGACATCACTTCAAAAGTGTTTGATTCGTGATCAGGGATGCTTTAAACGTGCTCTCCCGTCGAAAACTCGAATTCGAATTTTCGACACCGTCACAATACTTTCCTTATACATTATGTATATAAGGAAAGTAAAAATACATGCTTTTCGTTGCTTTTTTTTTTTAAAGAAAAACATTGTTCAGTTTTCTTTAAATCCGCCATCTAGTCTAACTCTCCAAATTTGTGTAACCTCGTTTTTCCGAAACTACCCAATCAAATAAAGCCATATTCTCTGCAAAGATAGGTTCCTGCACGAACATGGATATAGCGAGACTTTTACTTTGAAATATTGCGCTGGTCCAGCGTCATAAGCCTAAAGGTAATTTTCATGACACTGCATTATCTTGAAAACCACTCAGACGGTGGATACCAAATTTTTCACAATTTAGCCCATATATAGTTGCAAAACAATGCCAAGGTTTTGTTTTTTAACACTTTCGAACATAGTTGAAAAGTGTCTATGACTTTGTTCATTCTGTCTGTCTGTCCGTTCTCACGATAACTGCCGTAAAAATGAATTTATCAAAATGAAATTTTAATATGTTGTTGAGACGATCTGTGGGACATACAGAGATGTAAATGAATAATATCAACCAAGTAGTTTTGGATCGAACCCAGGTTAAAAAAACTGAAATACATTTAACCCTATGAGACCTAATTTTTCCAACATTTTTTCAGCAAAGTTAGAATTCACAATTTGCTTCGAAAATTTTAGAAAATATTCAAATAATCCCATAAAATATATAAAACAATTCAGCAAAATATGTTCGGTAGCCCTTTAAGTAAAAATTAGAATAATAATTACATCCATACTGTATGAGGACTAATGGTCGTACCGTGCTGAAAACACCAGTTCTCGTTAGATCACCGAAGTCAGGCAGCATCGGGCGCGGTTAGTACTTGGGTGGGTGACCACCTGGGAACACCGCGTGCTGTTGGCAGATTTTGGTCGCGGTAGCCCGGTGGTTTGCGCGCTGGATTTGCACGTTGCCACAACTGCCGCCGCGTTCATACGGAGTACGATCACGTTAAACATGTGGGTCCGTAAGTACTTCCGAGAGGTTGGTGGTAGAGGAAGGAGGGTACGGTCCCTGTGAAAGCTTCCCGCACTGGGTTCCGGTCTAAATTGGATGGCACTTCCCGGCCGTCTAAATAGTTACCTTAAACCTTTCTTTTAGGTCGGATGGTCTGGGTCTCAACAACAACAACCCATATTATATGATGAGATGTAAAATAATAATGTTAATCGCAATGTTTAAAGTTCCTTTATATTTATATTTATTGTTGCACCCGTCCTAAAACCGCTTTACTTTTGATTATTTTCTGTGCTAGCGCATTTACATTATTGAGTTTAAATGATCATCAAACTTTCATTATATCTACAACGAAGCCTAATATTAATGGATGCAGAATATAAACATGTGATTGTAAGATGAGTTGTATAAAAATTGTTGATTTTTTTTCACGCAAAATTGTTTTGCTCTGGAGTCTAGAATAAAAGATATATGAATGGAATATTCATTGCTTTTACATAGAGAGAGTGACGATTTATATTTTGATGATGTTATTTGAAGAAAGTTCATTTTTTTATGAAGGTTTAAGTTTTCAAATATAATAAATTATTATAGTACTGTTATAATTTAAAATATATCAGTGCTCAATATATATCGCATTTTAAAGATGTTTAAATAAAATTGTAAAATAAACAAGAAAGTTAATATCAAAAGAAAATTCTAAAATAAACAATTTTTGATTTTAATTTAAAATAAACAAGAAAGATCAATCATGCTTAAACTTATCGCAATACTACATTAATTTATTATATTTGAAAACTTAAACCTTCATCGAAAAAAAATGAATTTCATACGAATGACGGCATTGAAATATAAATTGCCTGGTTTAAACATCTCTAAAATGCGATACATTCCTCGGTAATATTTTTAAAATCATCATAATACTACAATAATTTATTATATATGAAAACTTCATCGAAAACAACTGACATTCAAATGACGTCATAGAAAAAATAACGCGGCTGGCTCTCTCTATAAAAGGAGCATTTCATTCATAACATTTTCCCAATCATTCCATTCATCACAGTACTAAAATAATTTATTTTATTTAAAAACTCAAGACCATGGAGCTACAAGTAATTGAACTCTATGCTTAAAACTTCATTGAAAAAAATCGCCCTTCTCTCTGTAAAATCAATGAATATTTTATACAAATCAGCTATGCAGACTTCATGAGCTAAATACTTTTGCGTTAAAAAAATATAGCAATTCTTATACAACTCATCCTACATATTTTGCTGTTTACATTTTACATAAGTGAAAAATAGGCTTCGTTGCAGAAATAATCAAATTTGGATGATCATTTAAACTCAAATATATTGTCATTGCGTTGTTTCAGTATGTAGATGCACAGAATTTAAGCAAAAATAAAGCGGTTTTGGGACGAATACAACACTCAATATGAATTAACAAGAAAGATCAAGCAGGATTAAGGCATTGATTATGAAACACTTTTCAACTTCAATGCAATTTTATTTAAATATGTCTAAAATGCAATACATTCCTCGGTAATATTTTAAAACTTATCACAATACTACATTAATTTATTATATTTGAAATCTTAAACATTTATCGAAAAAAAATGAACTTCATTCAAATGACGGCATTGAAATATAAATTGCCTGGTTTAATCATCTCTAAAATGTGATACATTCCTCGGTAATAATTTTAGAATTATCATAGTACTATGATTATTTATTATATTTGAAAACTTCATCGAAAACAACTGAAATTCATTCAAATGACATCATAGAAAAAATAACACGCCTGGCTCTCTCTATAAAAGCAGCATTTCATTCATTAACAATTTCCCATTCATTTCATTCATCATAATACTCTAATAACTTATTTTATTTAAAAAGTAAAACCATGGAGCTACAAGTAATTAAACTCTATGCTTAAAACTTCATCCAAAAAAATCGTTCTTCTCTCTGTAAAATCAATGAATATTTCATACATATCAGCTATGCAGACTTCATGAGCTAAATAATTTTGCGTTAAAGAAATACAGCAATTCTTATACAACTCATTTTACATCTTTTGGTATTTATATTCTCCATAAGTGAAAATTAGGCTTCGTTGTAGAAATAATCAAATTTGGATGATAATTTAAACTCAAATATATTGTAATTACGTTATTTCTGTATGTAGATGCACAGAATTTAAGCAAAAATAAAGTGCTTTTAGGGCGGATACAACACTCAATATGAATTAAAAAGAACTTTAAAAAACACGATTTTGAGACAAGATACATGCCATATTTCATTTTGAATTGGGTCACGTGATCTTTTCATATCATGGTTACGTGATCACTTCACATAAGAGGTGTAATTATTATTTTAATTTTTATTTAAGAAGCTACTGAATATATTTCGCTGAATTTTTTTTATATATTTTATAGAACAATTTGAATATTACCTAAAATTTTTGAAGCAATTTGTGAATTTTAAATCCGCTTAAAAAATGTTTGAAAAATTATGTTCAATAGGGCTCAATGTATTTTATTTTTTCAACCCGGAGTTCAATATAAAACTAATTGGGTGATATTAATCATTTATATTCCCATAGGTCCTACAGACCGTCTGAACAACATACTAAAATTTCATTTTGATTAAGTCATTTTTACGGCAGTTATCGTGCTAACGGACAGTCAGACAGTTAGAATGAACAAAGTCATTCACTTTTCAACTTTGTTGTAAAGTGTTATTAAACACGATTATTTCATAATATTATATAATATACAGGTTAACACAGACAAAAAATTATGTATTGTGAGTCAATGTCATATCAAAATCCCGACCATTGAGTAAAAAACTTAAGCACGAATATCATAAAGCTAAAGCCTGTAAATTAAGACTCAAGTTAAATCTACGTATGTGGGGTGCAAGCTGAAGATCTCCGTCTTACATAATTTCTCCCTCTCTCTATCTTTCTATTTATCTTTCTAATGATAAAATATTATTACCTTCCAACATTCTGTTACAAAGCAAATTGAATTAGATCAACAGTTCACGGAGTGAACCAAGTCAATTATGAAAGCCACATTGTGATACTGTGAGATAATGGACACATTAATTCCTTTGATCTTTCACAGTTATTGGAATAATTAATATGGTTTGGTTTATATATCTTCTATACGGCAACATGTAGATTTTATTAAATAGTTTTATTGGTGTTAAAGATGAAAAAATACATAAATATGCTATATGAATGAACTGCATTTTTTTTATCACTCAAAATTATGTACACAAATCTGATGTGGGCAACACATGACTTTCCTTATATAATGCAATGAATTTACTACTAAAAATAGGTTTTTCTTATAGTAATTACTTATATTATTTCCAAGATATTGAATTGTCGACAATTTGTCGTCATTTTCATTGATTTAGCGTGATTTTTATCCATTTGGCGATATTTTCGTTAATTTAGCAACATTTAAAAAATTCGCCACGTTGGCGACATTCCACCAAATTCGTCGCCAAAACCTCGCCAAGCGTTAGAGACGGTGAAATGAGTTATTTTTATAGCAGATAAATGGCTATTGGCGTTCAAATACAAAAGTATTACTCAAAGTCTCTTTTTTCATGAATGGAATGAGCTAGATCCACGAGAATGATGTCATCAAATTTATAGCATGGTATATTACATATGAAAAGTGAACATGTTTCTCAATAGGAAATATTTTTTTTATGTTATATGATTTTTTGATAATTTTTTTGAAAAATGTGCAATATCTCGGGGACGGTTCATGCTAGCGTTCTAAAATTTATGTCAAACGTTTTCTAATGAAAAATTGCATAAAAATGTGTATTTGCGTAACTTTATTAGATATTTTGTTTTTTTAAGATTTTTTCATAATTTCACTCGAAAATTTGGGGGGGTTCTGAACATTCGATTGCGTATAAAAACAATAGGCATCCAGTATTCACGGATTGTAATTTTTGCACCAAATTTCGTTCGAATCTGTCCATTTGTTCGTCAATTATCGTCTCTACAGACTCACTGACACACACACACACATATATACTTTCACACACACACACACACACACATACTTTCACACACACGCACAGACATCACTCCAAAAATGTTCGATTCGTGATCAGGGATGCTTGAAACGTGCTCTCCCGTCGAAAACTCGAATTTTCTACCCCATCACTATTCTTTCCTTATACATTATTGTATATAAGGAAAGCAATATTTGTATGTGCTTCTAGGAAATCTTTAGTTTAATTATTTTCTGAAACTTTTTCTTTCCAGTAAAGAAATCTGAAGGAAACTTTTTACAGCGCAGAGTGAGAATGACAGCATGCTTTTATATAAAATTATGTGCATACTTTTATATAAACTGATATGCATGCTTTTATAAAAACTGATATGCATGCTTTTATGTAAACTTATATGCATGCTTTTTTGAGATAGATAATAATATTTTATTTAAGATATTTTGAGATATATTTCTTCCATAATGAATATTTTCAATGTCAGACGGGCAGTAAACTCGAATTGACAGGTAAGGTGAAAAGGCACGTTACCTGGTCTATAATGGTAATTTACAATTTCAAGATAAAACGATAAATATAATTAGAGAAAAAGTGAAACCATTTGACAATTAGGCGCACATAGATGTCACACTGAATATAGTTGATGTGTATTTGATTAGGATTACTCAAATCGTAGGAATTTGGAAGACTACACTGTTAAATATTTCCTTGAGATTTTTTATAGCAATGGAGAAATTGGCGTTTTTGATTAGTAAGTAATATTTTCGGGAACTATTTCAATTTATAAACAGTCGTAATCAAATTCTACCCTTAGAACGATTTTTGCAAACTACGAGGTCTATCTGTGGAACAGAGGTTTCTGTCAGTTATCCAAGCTTAGATGTCGGGTTCTATTATTTGGTGCAGAGGGCCTTAAGTAATGCTATTATGCTTGATGTGGTTTGGAATACACTTTAAATTATTGCTCCTGGTCGTTGTATCCCTCGTGCGTAAAAAAATATAGTAGAATGGCAAAAATGATCCAATTCAGCGTAATACGAAAGCAGTAAATTTCAGACTGAAACATTCTTTATATAACAAAATAAAAAAAAACCCTTTCTTTATCCTGCATTACAACTGGGCTGTTGCCTCTTACGGAAAAGATTAGTGCATATTTTAGTGCAGATTTAAATATTTTAAATCCGTTATAAAACTTTAGATATACAACACATTGTCGCAATTATTATAAACTTCATTTACATCCCAACTGTGATGGCAAAAGTCCATTAACTTGAAATCTAATATCGTGAGGCAAATTTCATTGAACATTAGTTTACTTGGTAATTTAAAGAGAAACCTGTTTATTACGAATGCGAAACTACCATTTCGTTGAATAAAGCAGCCCATTAGTTTTTAGATCATTTGCTGTTAGCATCTAAGACAACACACCGCGTTTCTTGGAAATCTGATTCATCTTTGATTTGGGAAAACTGACAAATCTTAAACAAATCTCGTGATCTGCTATTACTTTTTGCATTTCGTGTATACATCGAAATGGTAGTTTAGGGAAGAAATGAATCAAAATATCCTTTATAAATGCAAACTTTCAAGTTATTCTGATAAATCACTTTTTAACCGTTGACAGCAGAAATTAGATCATCCAAAGGCTAACTGTCCCAAAATATTGTCGGTTTTACCATTTATAAACTTTACCGATTGAAATAATTTTATTTAAATCTGTAATGTTGTTCTGATATAAATGCTAAAAATCATTTTTTAAACATTTCTCTATAACTTTCCTTATATACATAGTATAATGTATAAGGAAAGTATTGCCATGGGGCAAAAAATTTGAATTCGAGTTTTCGATGGAAGATCACGTTTCAAGGCGAGCGCGTTTTCTGAACTCGAATCGAACGTTTTTGAGGTGATGTCTGTGTGTATGTGTGTGTCCGTAAGTCTGTGGAGACAATATCGCACGAACGAATGGAGCGTTTTAAACGAAATTTGGTACTACATAAAGTACAATCAGTGAATACTGGCAGCTTATTGATTTTGAACGCAACCGAATGTTCGAGTGTTGGAAAAACTGAATGTTTGGGTAAACCCCCAAAATGTTGAATAAAATTTTGAAAAAATCGTCAAAACACCAGAACTTGCAATCAAGTTACTTAAGTAATTATTTATTATGTAATTTTTCATTAGAAATCGGTTAACATAAACTTTAAAATGCTAGCATGAACATTATTGAGATATTGCACCTTGTTCAAAGAATTACATAAAATTAAAAATAAATTAACCATTGTGAAATAAGTTAACTTTTCATATGTAATAATCTGCAATTAATGTAGTGAAATATCGTCAACTTGGTTATATTCCCCCAGAGATTGATAAAGATATCGTCAAAATTGCAAAAATACCGCCAAGTTAATGAAAATGACTCCTAATTCATGAATAATAAAAGTGAAATAAAAGTGAACTGCATCATAAGATTTACATAAAATGATCTGAAGCAACGTATTTTGCAATATCTAAGTATAAAATTTCGTTTCATTCAAATTTATTACCAAAAGCATATTTGAGTAATGGGAACTAATTAAATAGTTCGAAGCACTGCATATCCCGCAGCAGTGGTTAAAAAGTTATTATTTTAGCATTGACATACCAGCTTGTTCCATGGTCTTGCTTCTTAAATATAAGGATTAGCAGAAAGAGGTAAAATAAACCCAGTGACGCTATAACCGATAAATATTTTAAAATATCTTTACATTATATAACTTTCGTAAATGGTAGTATTAATACTTTTATATTGTAATACTTTTATTTTAGTATATTCTGTGTTTGGGGGGAAAATACGGTTTAATACAGCGGGAAATCAAATGTTTAAATATGACATAATAAAAGGTCTTGCGCATCAAATTTATGAGAAAAAAATTAATAATTTTTTTGCGGTGGATATAAAATTTGTTTATATCGCCTTCTACTGACGCATCAGTCGCTAATATTTTTGGATCTCCACCATTTGCGTCATAAATTTTTGCTATTATATAAACTCCATCGGTTGTGCTTAGTATTGAATCTATTCGATCCCTTTTACTCATCTTCATCATCTTCTTCAGAAGTATCCAATGATGAATTGACATTTTCCAATGTGTCACTGTCTGTAAGAATTTCATTCGTTGTGCGATCGATATCGATGTCGAGAAATTCATCATTCGAAAAGCTTTCAATGAGGTCGTTATCAAAATGTTTTCACAAATCCTCAAAAGATTGGAGGTTGCTGTCGGGATACCTGAGCTTCGTCATAAGATTTGGAACATAAATCACATGATTTCAAAGTTTAACCAGTTTTGATGAGAAAAATTCGGTGTGTGTGTGTGTGTGGGGGGGGGGGGTAAATATATTTGGAAGAATGTTTGAAATATTTACTATATAGAAAACATATTTACCAGAGACATTGCGCAAGTATAAAATGACCCCAAGTTAGAATACACAATGATGATTCATTTTGACGTAATATCTGAGTTATCAGGAAATTGAATTTTATAACGTTATAAACAAGAAAAAATAACGTTATTACTATGGGTTTCACGAGGGGAATTCCGAATTTCGCCGTTATAGCCTAGTTGTCGGTACAACCGAAGTTGTTATAACAGAGTTCCACTGTAAATCATTATATAATGCAGTGTGAATGTAATTCATTTTATGATGCAGTCAGATTGTATTTCTTCATATAACGCGTTCGATTGTAATTCATTACAGAATGCAATTCAATTGTAATGCATTATACAGGGTGATCCAAAAGTCCTTGACACATTTTAAAATTGAATATAAACTCAAGTAATTGCCGTACAATAGTGAGGTTTGGACTAAAATGCTTTTCACGTTGAAAAGTTTCGGGCAAATAAAAAATTTAGTTGCAAACTTTGCCCATAGATGGCGCTACTTGTTCAAATGTTTGTATATCTGCGTTGGAAATGGAATACCGTTTGTATATGGTTCGAGCTACAAAGGACGCACACATTCAAATATGGTAGCGGAAAAAAAATGCTCTATAACTACTCGTCTTCAGTTTGTATGGGTATTATATTTGTCTTGGTATGCTTTCTTTGGTATTTTTAAGGTACATCGCCATCTATGGACAAAGTTTGGAACTATTTTTTTTTATTTGCTTAACCAAAACTTTTCAACGTGGAAAGCATTTTAGTCCAAACCTCACTATCGTACGGCAATTGCTTGAGTTTATATTCAATTTTAAAATGTGTCAAGGACTTTTGGATCACCCTGTATAATGCAGTTGTAATTCATTATATAATGAATATAATTCACTGTAATTCATTATATAATGAAGTTAATATAATGCATGATAATATTATGCTCAGCTGATGGTAATCACAATTCCGAGTTAAAAAATAAATTGCATTTATTTTATAAAATTTCTTGAAACATTGATAAACGTATCTTGCAGTTCGTCGCTTTAGTTTCCGAAACCGAATGTTTTCTATATTAATTATATTCTTCTAAATTTCGTTATTCTGTGTATATAGTGACTATGATCTGTGCAAATTTCGCGATTCTTTAAGTATATTTTGCTTCCTTGGTGTTTGGCAAAGCTGGTCCCAATGAGTCACTTGAACAGGCTTTTTCTATTGCCAGACATTTTTCTACTTTTGGAATCACTGCGGTCTTATTTATTTTGGCGAATATTTTTTGCCTCCACAGCATATTGATACTTTTAATTTGTTTTCTGGTCGAAAAGATTGAATTCTCAAAAGATTTCAAACGTGAAATGTTTAGGTAATTAAGAAGTAAACTTTTTTTTTAAATTTAAGTTATTTTAAGTTTAAAAACCTGATGTGGGCAACACATGACTTTCCTTATCTAATGCAATGAATTTACTACTTTTACAGTACAAAAATAGGTTTTTCTTAGAGTAGATACTTATATTCTTTCCAAGATATTGAATTTTCGACAATTAGTCGTCATTTTCATTGATTTAGTGTCATTTTAATCTATTTGGCGAGATTTTCGTTAATTTGACAACATTTCAAAAAGTCGCCAAGTTGGCGACATTCCGCCAAATTCGTCGCCAAAATCTCGCCAAGCTTTACTGAAATAAGTTATCTTTTCTCATGAATGGAACGAGCTAGATCTACGAGAATGATGTCATAAAATTTATCGCATGGTATTACATATGAAAAGTGAACATGTTTCTCAATAGGAAATATATTTTTTTTTATTTTATATGACTTTTTAATAATTTTTTGAAAAATGTGCAATATCTCGAGAATGGTTCATGTTAGTGTTCTATTTATGTTAATCGTTTTCTAATGAAAAATTACATAAGAAATGTCTATTTGCGTAACTTTAGTAGCGGTTTTGATTTTTTGACGATTTTTTCAAAATGTCACTCGAAAATTTAGGGGGGTTCTGAACATTCGATTACGTTTAAAAACAACAGGCTTCCAGTGTTTACGGATTGTGATTTTCGTACCAAATTTCGTTCAAATTGGTCCATTCGTTCATCAGTTATCGTCTCCACAGACTCACTGACACACACACACGCACATACTTCCACACACACACAGACATCACTTCAAAAATGTATGATTCGTGATCAGGGATGCTTGAAACGTGCTCTCCCGTCGAAAACTCGAATTCGAATTTTCGACCCCGTCACAATACTTTCCTTATACATTATGTATATAAGGAAAGTAAAAATGAATAAAATTTAGATGTATTAAAATTAAACAAAAACAAAATAGTTATTGATATACCAAGCATACTATATTTCTTTGACATATTATAAATACACTTTGCATAAAAATTAAAGGAAAATATAACACGTCTGCAAAATTACTTAATACAAAGTAAATGAAACGGTAAGAAGATATTTAGAAATAAGATTACGTGCGCATATTTTATTTACTATTACATTTTTGAAGTTTTACTAACAAACAGTATCACCCGGGGTACTAAAATTGTAATTCAAATATTTATTTGTTTAGATCTGTAAACGCTCATACATCGTAAAAGGAGAGTAAATAGAAGCAGAGTCCCCAGTTTATAAAAAAAATATATACAGGGCTCCCCTATAAGTCCTGATGCATTCCTTTAATTTTCGACTGAATTATTATAGAGTTGTTAAAGCAGTGTCTACTACAAGGAAAGCGACTATGCGCTATCGATAGAGAAAGTTTATAACGCTTCTAACGGCGAGTTGAAGAAATTAGAATTCCTATCCCACAAACGAAGCAAGGTAGACAAAGACTTTGAATAATAATGTTGTAGAACTTTTTCTGTTTAGAATGGAAAAATATGCGTTCATGCATAACATGTACACAGGCGATAAAAAACAATATCACTGTAAAGGGATAATTAGCGCACTGCATCAATTGTCTGTTAACTTTATGCAACATTAATTTTTTACAGCAAAAATGATAATTCTAAATTAATTAAATTTAGCTTATTATACAGGGTATCTCAAAAGCATTCACCTCGGTTTTTATTCCTTAAATATTGATCTGAGACTAATATAATAAATCACAAAGTTGCGTAAAAAAAGGTGCAGAATTTTATGAAATCGATAAAAATTTTCAGGGGATTAAATCTGAAGAAATACAAAATTTAAATTTTTATACGGCCCCCGTACAAAAACATTTCCAATCAGTAAAAAGTGCCCCATACACTAATAAGTTGATGTACAAAATTTCAGCATTTTATCATAAAGAGTACCAGAGATATGTTTAAACAAAGTTAGTGAGGGATTAATCACGAATTAAAATATAAATGTTTACATCAAAAGTACTAATGACGCAACGCAAAAATGCATCAGAGGCAAATAATACATATCTGCCTCTTATCTTTAATGGATCTTTGGCATGGATGGAAAACATTTTGATTAAGCTTTGTAATCTTTGTGTAAAATTATTCTTTCTACACAGTGTAGATAGTTCTGTACCAATAAATAGCAAAATTATTATTTATTTATGTAATCATTGTTTTTTTTTTCGTAATTTGTGTATGACCCCCGAAAAGCTATCTGCTGGCATGATTTTTCCCCTCTGAGAACCCATGTCGATGCATCGAAAAGTAGTTTAAGTCAGCATTTTTGTCTTTTCATATCTTTGGGACTTTTTATGATAAAATGCTGAAATTTTGTTCATCATCTTATTAGTGTATGGGGCACATTTTACTCACTGGAAATATTTTTGTACGGGGATCGTATAAAAATTTAAATTTTGTATTTCTTAAAATTTAATTCCCTTGAAAATTTTATTCGATTTCATAAAATTCTGTACCTTTTACTACACAACTTTTTAATTTATTATATATGTTTAAGATCAATATTTAAGATATAAAAGCCTAGGTCAATGTTTTTGGGACACCCTGTATAATAAGTTAATTCATTTAGAATTATAATTTCTCACGCGTATTTCTTGCCATTTCCTTCCGAAGTAAAAAACGTATAACGAGACATTTGCAGTATAACAAGACATTTGCATAATTATCGCATTTCGCTGACCTAATTTTTTATCTTCTGTGTACGTGCTATTCGCAAAACACACGTCTTTCCTACAAAACACAGAAAGTTTTACAACTTTGTAAGTGAACATTTTTACCTATATTGCTTCAATTTCAAGACATCATCTTCAATTTGCCGCTAGAGACGCGACTTTTTCAATTGATAATGCACAGTTGCTTTCCTATTAGCAGATCTTGCATTTGCAAATCTAGAACAAAGTTTAATTGATGTATAAGGACTTCTGAGGGAATTCTGTGTGGCTGACACTATAAATTATTCAAGAACAAATAATTTTAAAGCTCTCAGTTTTCTCTGACTGACTCTACTAATGTAATTTTTAATTAATTTTCAAGCATATGATATGTGAATTTCTCTGATTTAACTAGCAAATTGGGATTTTCATTGCTCCCTCTCTATCCATTGAGCTAATGTGATATTTCTTTCCTTTTCTTAAAGTAAACTTGTAAAGAAACTTCCTGCTCTAACCGGGACGCGAATCACAGATCTTTGTACTTGTCAACTGACTTCCTACTGTTGAGCTACTGGGGCGGAATTTGTACTAGAATTTGGCTGAAGTGGACTCTGCATTCTTCTCCGTCTAATGTCAGATTGGTATACAACTGACTATCTAACTGACCACCTCATGCTAAATTTTCACATCAGTCTAGCCTCCTAATGCTTTTTTTATTCTTCAGGTTAGTTTTTTGCGAGGTCTTTGTCCTCTCGATTTTACATTGGCGCTCAGTATCTCAAAGTTCACAAATTTGTACTAATCGTACTAGGGTCACTTTAAGACTGACGAAATCTTTTCACTAACATGACGAGCTGATTTATTCGGGTGCCATTGTAAAGAAACTTGCAGTCCCAACCGGGAATCAAGCCACAGATCTTCGTACTGAAAATCCAAAACTCTACCGTTGAGCTACTGGGAAGGAATTGCAAGTTCTTATTGACGAAGTTGACTCTGCAAACTTTACAACGAACTCGTACCCCAGTCCTTTTTAACTGAGAAAATGTTTCACTTATTTCAGAACTAAATTTCCGTTAAAGTAGCTCCTCGTTATATCGCGCTTGTCGGGAGACATGTCTAAATGCGCGATATATCGGGCGACATTAAAAAAATTATATTTTTATGAGCATATGTAATAAAAATTTAGAAGCGAAAGTACAATAATAAAAATCTGATGTGGGCAGCACATGACTTTCCCTGCAGACTCAAACTCATTTTTTTTAAATTTCTTTAATAATTCATTAAATTGAGTTTAATTGCACAAAATAACACTAAATTTGCATTTTTAATTCAATTTCTGTTTTTATTTGGTAATTAGACATTTTTCTAAAAGTGGCATAACTAAATGCGAAAAATCTCAAATATCTCGAGAATGGTTAGTCCTAGAGTAATAGAGTTGTTCTTATTATTTTCCTCATCAAAAATTACGAATAAAACAAGCATTTAAGAGATATATTTGTAATAGATATGGAAAAGCAAATAATAAATATATGAAAAATTATGATAATAGTAAAGAATCCAATTATTTAATGTATTTAGATGCTAATAATTTATATGGATGGGCTATGAGTCAATATTTACCCTATGGAGAATTTAAATGGTGTAATGGTGATGAAATAAATTATGTTAAACGTGAAGTATATAACCATAAAATAAAAGATGATTCAGAGAATGGATATATATTTGAAATTAGTTTAAGATTTCCAAAAGAGTTACATGATTATCATTCAGATTTACGTCCTGAAAATAGAATTCCTGAAAATTCGAAACAAGGTAAGTTATAAACAATTTTATACGATAAAGAGAAATACGTAGTTCATTATAGAAGTTATAAACAATATTTGAAAATGGGTTTAAAGGCTGTAAGAGTACATAGAGTATTACAATTTAAACAATCGAATTGGTTGAAAAAATATATAGATTTAAACACTGAAATGAGAAAAAAAGCTGCTAATGATTTTGAGAAAGATTTTTATAAATTGATGAATAATTCAGTATTTGGAAAAACTATGGAAAATATAAGAAAACGAATCGATGTAAGATAATGTTGTAATTATGATCAAGTTAAAAAATTAATTGCTAGACCAAATTTCAAATGTAGAACTATTTTTGATGAAAATTTGGTAGCTGTTCACATGAAAAAAACAAAACTATATTTTAATAAACCGATTTATGTTGGAATGAGTATATTAGATTTATCTAAACATTTAATGTATGATTTTCATTATAATGTTATGAAACCGAGATATAAGGATAATATTAAGTTATTATATATGGATACAGATAGTTTTATATATGATATTAAAACAGATGACTTTTATGTAGATATGAAGTCAATGATTGATTATTTCGATACATCTGATTACCAAGTAAATAATCCATATAATATACCTAGATGTAATAAAAATCTGATGTGGGCAGCACATGACTTTCCCTGCAAACTTATATCCACGTTCTATTTATTTCAATTAAATGTAATTCACTTTTAATTCAAATTTCGTTCTCATTCGGTAACCGGGCTTATTTTCAAAGGTGGCGTAGGGAAAGTACGAAAAACTAAAATATCTCGAGAACGGCTAGTCCTAGTGTAATGGGGTTGGTCTTATTCTTTTCGTCGTTAAACATTACGTATTAAACGGGCATTTAATGGATATATCTAAGTATACCAAGTTCTTTAGTTTAGATTTTGAAGATTTTTGCGGGCCGTTTTGCAAAAAAAGGCAGGTTATTTTTTTCCGAATCGTACCAAAATCTAATCAGCACCAGAGTGACCTATACGTGACTCATCTACCGAATTTTGTGAAATTCGGTTCATTAGTTTTTCAGCTAGAGTGGATACAAGCTTTTGCGGGCCATTTCGCAAAAAAAGGCGGGTTCTTTTATTCCGAATCGTACCCAAAACTAATCAGCACTAGCCCCGCCCACAAGTGACTTACCTACCAAATTTTGTGAAATTCGGTCGATTAGTTTTTTAGTTACAGTGGATACAAAATCTGCACAGACAGACAGACAGACACACAGACACACAGACAGACAGACAGACACACAGACAGACAGACAGACAGACACACAGACACACGCACAGACGTCACGCTAAAAATGGTTTTTTCGTATTCTAGGGGTCTCGAAACGTGTAGATCCGTCGAAAACTCGAGTTGTGATTTTCGGCATGATTCCAATACTTTCCCTATACATTACCATGTATTGCAGGGAAAGTAAAAAAGTATTAGGTAAAATGAAAGATGAAAATAGCGGTGTGATTATGGAATAATTTGTAGGTTTAAGAAGTAAAATGTATTCAATAAGATTAGAAAAACAGAGTGTTGAAGAATATAATAATAATGAAGAAGATATAGAAAATCATAAAAAATTTGAGACTAAGAAGTCTAAAGGAACTAAGACCGAGTCGCAAATTCAGCTGTGTACGATGGAACGTTACGTCAACACGGATGATTGACACCTCATCCGCATGGAAGTGATGGACTGTACAGCTTCATCTTTACAGATTCCAGAACGTTGGAGCACTGTTACAGGTGTGTTTCATTGTCTGTTCCAACAATTCGCCGGCATCTGCTACATCGTGGACTGCGTGCAAGAATTCCTTTGTACAGGATTCTCCTGACGCAAAACCATCGACCCATTCTTCTACAATGGACTCACCATAGACACTGGCGTGCTGATTGGCAACAAGTTGTCTTTTCCTATGAATCCCGTTTTAATTTGGGATACAGTGATGACGGCGTCCACGTTAGATGCTACAGCTATGAACTCCACCTTACGGAATGCGTTATGCAAGGTTATACTGAACGAACGCTAAGTGTGATGGCCTGGGGCGCGATTGGGTATCTTGAATGATCTCTGCTGCTAAGAATTATGTGTAAACTCAACAACAATCGGTACAGAGAAGGTTTGGAGCCCAGAGTCGTCTCCTTCGTCAACACATTTCTGGAGCTGTATTTCAACAGGACAATGTTCGTCAACATGTTGCCAGGAATGGTCAAGTCTTCTTCAGCACAACAGACACAGCTTCTTCCTTGGTCTGCCTATTCACCGGATATGTCACCTATCGAATATGTCTGGGATTTCGTCAGTCGTCGTTTCGCTCGTGACGTTCGTCCCGTAGCTACTACAGCTGGACTTTGGGTTCGGATAGACGCAGTCTGGAATGCTCTTCCTCAGGTACAAATTTAAAATATGTTTGATTCGATGCCACGTTATATAGAATTACTTATTGCAGCATATGATGGCTTCACCAAATACTGATTTTCGACGTGTAATATTGTTTTTTTTTTTGTTTTGTAAGTGTAATCATTTATTTGTATCAATACAGGTCGTTTGTGGAATAAATTTCATTCAATTCTGGTGGTTACTTCCCGGCGTTCCAATTTTTACAACCAAAAGTATATATTGAATGCAGTTCAGAGTCCATAATATACTTAATTTGGATTTAATAGTAATCGATTATGCTTAACAATTCGTTCAAATTTACAAATTTTGAGTCGAAAAGTTAAATGTTTTCACTTGGATAGGTAGTGAGTAAAAAACACCGAATTATTCATTTATTTTATTACACAGTTGATTCCTTTATTTCTTATAGAAAGGACATATGAAACAACGTATATATCATTAAAAATACAGTATACAATTATTACTATCTTATTAGAAAAAGGACATACAATTAATAGTATACATTCATTACTTTCTTAGTATAAAAATATACAATTCTAGTACAAAAGTATACATTCATTACTTTCCTAGGTAAAGGAAAGTATTGTAAACTCTTTTCGATTAAATCGAAATCGTTAACATTTTTGTGGATGCTGAGTAGTGAAAACAATTTTTATACATTTTTTGTATATTTGTTCATACTACTTCCAACATTTTACACAGCAATTATAATCAAGAACTAATTACATCCTCCGTAAATAACACATTATTAAGAATGATCTAGAAAAAAAAGTCAGAAATGGCAGTTACGAAACTTGTTCATAAGAATATGACGGCTAGCACGTCTGAGATTTCGCCCCAAAATGACTTCACGACACGCATCATTAACCACGGTTCATAACGGTTTCAAGTGTAAAGAAGAAAACTCTTTTGAGCAAAAATTTACATTTTCACCACCGGAGAACAGCCATTATTCACGGAAGTAAAATTCCAAATGAAAATTAACTTCTGAGGTGGATGGTTTTGCTCGCTGATTTTCTTTCAGAATTTTTTGTTATCTGTCCATGGGTTTCATACTCATATTTAAATGAGATGCAGAAAGATTGTGGGACGAGTTTGTTCATTTTAAATTCCAAACAGTAAGGATATTTGATACAGAAAGGCAAGTGCAGATCATATTTAAATGCTATTTTGATGTGAATAACATCTATGGTTGGAGTTTCTCCGACAGGAAAAGCGAAGCGTAACAATATATGTAAGCACATTGAACGATTACGCTTCTGAATTTGATAAAATTGTAAATACATTTTTACTTTCCCTGCATTACATGGTATTGTATAGGGAAAGTATTAGAATCATGCCGAAACTCGCAACTCGAGTTTTCGACGGATCTACACGTTTCAAGACCTCTAGAATACGAAAAAACTATTTTTAGCGTGACGTCTGTGTGTGTGTCTGTGTGTCTGTCTGTGTGTCTGTGTGTCTGTTTGTGCAGATTTTGTATTCATTCTAACTCAAAAACTAATGGACCGAATTTCATAAAATTTGGTAGGTAGGTCATGTGGTGAGGTGGATTTTACGCATAAATACAATAAATATTAAACACTTAAATACATTACCGATACTCACCAAATAGTTCCACCAGGCTCACGCGCGTTAAAGTATAGTGGGGTCCGATTGGACCTAAGTACATTGCGTTTGCTAAAACAATTAATCACTCCCTTTTTTGTGGCCACTTAACAATTTATTTACAAAACACATGAAGTCTCAATTTTAACATTAAATACAAAATACACAATTACAAATGAGTTCCCAATTTACCTAAGCTTGACCTCAGGGTGCACAGTTTATTTTGCATTAATTTGCATATTTATTTTATTTATCATCCAAACTCGTAATTAATTATTTTTCTTTTGTTAAGAAAACAATATATATAAATATTCAATTTTACAAATCTCCCATTTAACATAACCTTGCCCTTACACTATTGGCTCACACAAATTCAGCTTAAACATTCATATACACATTTTAAATCAATATATAATTCTCATACCTTCATTACATACGAACTCCAGTGAGTGCTGTAGCTGACCTCTGCACGTTGGAATGGGTGGCACGATTAATTGAAGTTTGGTTCATTTATTTGAATAGTTCATGGAAAACACTACCAGTCTGAGAAACACGGTGCGTATTATCAGGTGACGAGATTTTTTGCCAAGTATTATTTTGGAGATGGGCACACTGTCCACTTTCCTTCTCCTCCTCTTAACTTCGGCTTAAGTCCCAGCGGCTCGAGTGAGCATGCGTACAGGTTTTGCCAAATATATACGTTTTCGTAGAGATTCGTCTGCTGCTTAGGATCCCGGGATTGATGCTCCTCAAACACTCCATACACGCAGTGTTACAGTTACCACGGCTTAATGCAGCTAAAGGAGCAAAAGGTCCTACACCGCGCCGTTTTGGAGGCAGAGGTGTTGCACTGCAACCACAAAAACAATGACGAGAAGCTCCACTTCGTAGGTGGTCTGCTGCTTAGGAGCCCGGGATAGGTACCCCTACAAGACTCAGTCCACTTACTTTCGTAGTAAAGATTTGGCTGAAAATAGTCGAACCGTTCTAAAATAGCTGTGACCAAGCCCTGTCACAGCTGCAAATAAACAGAAAGCTGTTTCTGGAGAAATATATATGCTATTCTAGAGTCTGTTACCCCTGGTTAGGTAAAATGCGCCGGTTCAGTGAAACTTGTAGAAATTGCCGCACTACAAGTGCCGTCAAGGCCGCCTACTTCGTTGCACGGATGCGTTCCTCGCACAGGTGCTCATAGGAACCCAGGAGACCTTTCTCCATCAAACATCAGATTGCATCTGAACTTTTTTTCAAATTTTTTAAAACTTCCAGAATTTTAAAACAAGGGGAACGACAAAAAACAGGGAGGAATTTCCCCCAATTCCTATTCGCTGTTTCCCAGGCGCAATAAAAAAGGAGGTCCAAAAATGCTTCATACCATTGGTTTTTGAAGCGACGCTCATTTTTTATGCGCTCCACTCAAACACAAAAACCAGAGGGCAATCTACAACCGGGTGGTCCAAGGACCGAAACCCCGACGCGAGCCACACCTGACAGGGCTATAAATTTTCAAAGATTTGTAGCTCAACTTTGACATTTTGCTGCAATTAAATCTCTGAATATTTACAATTCATGTCAGTGCGCACACAACCCAACGGCGCCAAAAAATCCCAATTCCGTCTGTGCAAAGGCCTAGCTATTACATAAATCACAAACATAGTATACATTTTAAATTACAATACACATTCCCGTTTTTCCCAGGGTTATGTATAAAATATGTGATTATCATATCACAGGTCACTTGTGGGCGACTCTGTGCTGATTCATTTTGGGTACGATTCGGGATAAAAGAGCCCGCCTTTTTTCTGCGAAATGGCCCGCAAAAGCTTGTATCCACTCTAGCGGAAAAACTAGTGAACCAAATTTCACAAAATTCAGTAGATAAGTTACCTGTGGGAAGATCTGGTGCTGATTAAATTTTGGTATGATTCGAAACAAAATAACCTGCCTTTTTTTGAAAAATAGCCCGCAAAAATCGCAAAAATCTAAAATAAAACACTACGTGTGCTCAAATATATATATACATTAAATACTTGCTTAATTCGTAATTCTGACGAAGAAAAGAATAAAACCAACCCCATTACACTAGGACTAACCGTTCTCGAGATATTTTAGTTATTCGCATTTTCTCTACTCCACCTTTGAAAAGAAGTCCAGTTATCAAATGCAGTTATCAAAGTCCAGTTATCAAATATTTTTTGCGAAATGGCCCGCGAAAGTTTGTATCCACTCTAGCTGAAAAACTATTAAACCTAATTTTACAAAATTCGGTAGATAAGTCACTTGTGGGTCATCCTGGTGCTGATTAGATTTTGATACGATTAGAAAAAAAATACCTGTCTTTTTTGCAAAATGGCCTGCAAAAATCGCCAAAATCCAAAATAAAAAACTACGTATGCTCAAATATATCCATTAAATACATGTTTAATACGTAATTTTTAACGAAGAAGAAGATCAACCCCATTACACTAGGAGCAGCCGTTCTCGAGATATTGTAGTTTTTCCGTATTTTCTCAACGCCAACTTTGAAAATAAGTCCAGTTACCAAATGAGAACGAAAATTGAATTAAAAGTGAATTCAATTTAATTAAAACAAAGAGAACGTGGATACAAATAAGTCTGCAGGGAAAGTCATGTGCTGCCTATATCAGATTTTTTGTTTTGTCGGACATGGGGTCAGATCAGGAATATATAAAAATAATTTCAATATTTTAATATTTTGAACTATATTTTTCGAAACAATCAAAACCTATCTCTCCGAGCACAAAATTTTATTCCATTTTTCTAAATTTCACTCAAAGTACATATTAAATTATTAAAGATAGATATAAACAGAATACGACAATATTGTGTATTAAAAAATTAATATAAAATTAAATATTTATTATTAAAAAAATCTGTTGCAGTTTTGGAGTCGATCAACTACTTTCTAATCATCAGTTTTTAACAAACCTAATAATGAGTTAATAATGAGTAAATAATGATAACCTAATAATGACTTAATAAAGCCTAATAATGATTTAATAAAACCTAATAATGATTTAATAATGAGTAAATAATGAGTTAAGTTTAAACCAGTGTTGCAGTTTTGCATTCGATCAGCCTTTCTAATTTGAAGACGACTGAAAAAATTTTATTTTTCAGTCGTATAATAATTTACATACGTCGTATAATTATATTAATAAGTCATATAATAATTTCAGTCGTATAATTTTATAATGATTTAATGATAACCTAATAATGATTTAATAAAACCTAATAATGATTTAATAATGAGTAAATAATGAGTTAAGTTTAAAACAGTGTTGCAGTTTTGGAGTCAATCAGCCTTTCTAATTTGAAGACGACTGCAAAAATTTTATTTTTCAAGACTGCAATGCTTCAACCTTAAAATCTAAAAGAGCTAGCTTTGAAAAATAAATTAGAATTTATAGCTTTTAAAAGCAATATAAATGAATATAATTGCATTTTGTATCAAGCTCCATTTAAAAAAAAATCTTTAAAAAATATATGTCCGAATGAGTTTTTTTCATTTTTCATAATTTCAAACGAAATATCTTCGTAATATCTCCCACTTTAAAAGATATTATGGTAACAAAATGGTAATTATTACTTTCCTTATATACATAATGTATAAGGAAAGTATTGTGACGGGGTCGAAAATTCGAATTCGAGTTTTCGACGGGAGAGCACGTTTCAATCATCCTTGATCACAAATCAAACATTTTTGAAGTGATGTCTGTGTGTGTGTGTGTGAAAGTATGCGTGTGTGTGTGTGAGTCAGTGAGACTGTGGAGACGATAACTGAAGAAAGAATGGACCGATTCGAACGAAATGTAGTACAAAAATCACAATCCCTAAACACTGGAAGCCTATTGTTTTTATACGCAATCGAATGTTCAGAACCTCCCTAAATTTTCGAGTGACAATTTGAAAAAATCGTCAAAAAATCAAAATCACTAATAAAGTTAGGCAAATAGACATTTCTTATGTAGTTTTTCATTAAAAAACGATTGACATAAATTTTAGAACCCTAACATGAACCGTTCTCGAGATATTGCACATTTTTCAAAAAAATTATCAGAAAGTTATATAAAATAAAAAACAAATTTCCTATTGAGAAACTTGTTCACTTTTCATATGTAATACCATGCGATACATTTGGTGACATCATTCTCGTGGATCTAGCTCGTTCCATTCATAAAAAAAACTTGGAGTAATACTTTTATATTTGAACGCCAATAGTCATTTATCTGCTGTAAGAATAACTTATTTCTCCGTCTATAAAGCTTGGCAAGATTTTGGAGACGAATTTGGCGGAATGTCGCCAACTTGGGGACATTTTTAATTGGTGCCAAATGAGCAAAAATCTCGCCAAAATGATAAAAATGACGCTTAATCAATGAAAATGACGACTCATTGAAGAAAATTTAATATCTTGGAAAGAATATAAGTATCTACTATAAGAATGACATTTTTTTAACTGTAAAAGTAGTAAATTAATTGCATTATATAAGGAAAGTAATGTGTTGCCCACATCAGATTTTTTAATTTGTAATTTGGTCGAGTGATCATTAAATTTGGCTTCACATATTCGATTTAATATGGTCTCGTAATAGTGTACATCATCATAGTGTGTACATCATCGTAAGTATCTGAAATATAACCCATCTTTTATTGCAGTGTCCAGTATTATCCTATAGATTAACGTTATTCCTAAAAGATAAAACATTAAAATTCAAAACTACTAAATGATGACATTGTGTGGTGCCAAACTTACTTGAATACTTATTAACATCATTATATATATATATATAAATATATATATATATATATTACTTCCCTTATATACATAATGTATAAGGAAAGTATTGTGACGGGATCGAAAATTCGAATTCGAGTTTTCGACGGGAGAGCACGTTTCAAGCATCCCTGATCACGAATCAAACATTTTTGAAGTGATGTCTGTGTGTGTGTTTGTGTGTGTGTGTGTGTGTGTGTGTGTCAGTGAGTCTGTGGAGACGATAACTAACGAACGAATGGACCGATTAGAACCAAATTTGGTACAAAAATCACAATCCATAAATACTGGAAGTCTATTGCTTTTATACGTAATCAAATGTCCAGAACCTCCCTAAATTTTCGAATGAAATTTTGAAAAAATCGTCAAAAAATCAAAATCGCTAATAAAGTTACGCAAATAGACATTCCTTATGTAATTTTTCATTAGAAAGCGATTTACATAAATTTTAGAACGCTAACATGAACCGTTCTCGAGATATTCTACATTTTTCAAAAGAAATATCAAAAAGTCTAAAATAAAAAAAATATTTCCTATTGAGAAACATGTTCACTTTTCATATGTAATACCATTCGATAAATTGGGTGACATCTTTCTCGTGGATCTAGCGCGTTCCATTCATGAAAGAAAATACTTTGAGTAATATTTTGTATTTGAACGCCAATAGTTATTTATCTGCTGTAAGACTAACTTATTTCTTAGTGCATAATGCTTGGCGAGATTTTGGCGACGAATTTAGCTGAATGTCGCCAACTTGGCGACATTTTGAAATGTTGCCAAATTAACGAAAATCTCGCCAAATCGATAGAAATGACGCTAAATGAATGAAAATGACGACTAATTGTCGAAAATTCAATATCTTGGAAAGAATATTAGTATCTACTATAAGAAAAATCTAGTTCTTTACTGTAAAAGTAGTAAATTCATTACATTATATAAGGAAAGTCATGTGTTGCCCACATCAGATTTTTAGTATATCTTTCCATTAATAATTTCATTTTACAATTCAACTCATGGAATTTACTATTACCAATTTAAGATTCATTAATCATTAAGTTTTCAATATTAATTTGGAGACGGAAAGTAAGCGGAGTAAACGCTGTGTACAAAGTGTGTTCCCCTATGAACTTCTGTCATTCAGGATTTTTAATCAGTGTTTATCAACTCAAAACTGTTTTTACTTTCCCTGCAATACATGGTAATGCATGGGGAAAATATTGGAATCCTACCGAAAATCGCAACTCGAGTTTTCGACGGATCTACACTTTCCGGCACCTTTAGAATATGATAAAACCATTTTTAGCGTGACGTCTGTGTGTGTGTCGGTGTGTCTGTCTGGCTTTCCGTCTGTGCAGATTTTGTATCCACTTTAACTAAAAATCTAATTGGCCGAATTTCATAAAATTTGGTAGGTAAGTCACTTGTGGGCGACTCTGATGCTGATTGGTTTTGAGTACAATTCGGGATAAAAGAACCCGCAATTTTTTGCGAAATGACCAGCAAAAATTACCTCTATCCACTCTAGCTGGAAAACTATTAGACTGAATTTCACAAAATTCGGTAGATAAGTCACTTATGGGTTATCCTGGTGCTGACTGGATTTTGGTACGATTCAGAAAAAATAAACTGCCCTTTTTTTGCAAAATGGTCCCCAAAAATCGTCAAAATCTAAATTAAAAAAATACATATGCTCAAATATATTCATATTAAATGCTTGTTATATACATAATTTTTGACGATGGAAAGAATAAAATCAACCCCATTACACTTGGATTAGCCGTTCTCGAGATATTTTAGTTCTTTTCGTATTTTGCCACCTTTGAAAATAAGTACTACGCCACCTTTGAAAATAAGTCCAGTTACCAAATGAGAACGAAAATTGAATTAAAAATGAATTAAATTTAATTAAAATAAAGAGAACGTGGATATCAATCTGCAGGGAAAGTCATGTACTGCCCACATCAATTTTTTTTATGTTTGGAAAGAACCTTTAAGGTGGTGAGCTGTCGGCCGTTTAGAGGTTGAGCAGACATTGACGAAGGGCGAAATTGTTTCATAATTAGTTTTGTATCGTGTGCGCTAATATTCGATTTTACAGTTAATATTTATGTGTTATTGTGCTATGGATGATCCCCTCTAAAAACTCACTCAATTACATTGAACACTTGTTAAGAAAGCAGCAATTTCGTGCATGTAAAGAAAATTTTAGACACATGTATATTTCGAAGGCAATTCAAAAACAAAATATGAAGTCTTATTTTAATGAAATTTGTTACAGGTGTTTAAATCTTAGATCTTCGTAGTGTATGAAATAAAACTGTAAAGTTTAATACGCATTTCAGGAGAAGTATAAAGTCCATTTTTATTTTTCGTTTTCGAAGTTGCAGAATATGCATCTAGTCTTTAAAGTCCACTTCGACAATAAGAGCTTGCATTTTCGTCCCAGTAGTTCGAAGGTAGAGCGTTGGCTGGCGAGTTCAAAGATACAGGGTTCAATTCCCGGTTGGGGCAGCAAGGTTCTTTACAATGGCGCCCAAACCAATCCTTGTGGGTTAGTGCAAAGATGTCGGAGGTCTGAAGACCCCAGATCGTGCGACTCACATAATGGGTTTAGAGTAGTTAGCTGCACGGCCGGGAGAGGATACCTCCTGCACTCAGGAGGCACCCAAGGTCTACCATGCCGCCAAACGAACATTTATTTAGGTCTAAAAAGATAACAATTGATGAAAAATATTGCGGTTAAAAAGACAGTTTCACATTATATTAGAACTTAACAAGTACGTCCATTTCTCAAAAATAGGAAAAGGGTTATTGCGAATATAGATAAGAAGGTCATTGAAAAATAAAATTTAGAGTGAAGTATATTAGCCCAATGAAAAATAGATTAAAATTAAAGAAAATAATAAAATTTTAGAAGTGAAATTTAGAAAATATATGCCAAAGGAAAGGAATTTAGGCACATGGAAAACAAAAACAGAAATTGAAGAAATGTAGGATAAAATTTAGAAATTTTTTTTAAAAAAATATGCAAATAAAAAGGGTCAAAAGAAAAAAAAAAGAACCGAGAAAATAGAAACAGTTAACAAAGCTTTAAAAAAAAAGAAAGGCTAAAAGAAAATATAGAGGGAACATAATAAGTCCATATAACTTAATAAGAGTTTCGGAGGTCTGTAAGTGATCCTAGTATGACTAATTCGGATTCAATGGACTCTGGTATATTGAAAGCCGATATCAAATTGAGATGATAACGGCTACGCAGTAAGCTAACCTGGAGGATAAAAATAGAATCCAGAGGCTAACCAGAGATAAAAATAGCAGGAGATGATCAGTCAGATTGTCAATTGCAAACCAATCTGACATTAGATAGTGGAGAAGGCAGAGTTTACTTCGATAATAAGAGCTTGCAATGTCGTCCTAGTAGCACAACAGTATAGCGTCGACTGACCAGTTCGTCGACATCCAGTGTTCGACTCTCGGTTCGGACAGCAAGATTCTTAACAAGCCTTTTATAAGTGAGTAGCAGCAAAAATAACACGCTAATGATATTCTGTGTCGTTTTTCTATTTCCCCTAAAGCTTATTCATTGTATCATCCATAACCTTTAATATTCCGTAATAACTGTATACCCGTTCTTCGTACGGAATAAATATTATGTAAAAAAAAATAATTTCCAATTTCCAGTGATATTTTAATATTTGGAGTCTTTCTTTACGAATTATGACTATTCTCACAAAAGGGAAAGAAGTGTAGTAATAAACAAATAGACGTACAACTTACAATTTTATTGGCACAGAAAATAACTATTTTACAATTAAACCATTAAACCAGTAATTTTTGTAGACTACGTGTCGGGTCTTATTAGGAGTAGAAATAAAGAGCGATATTTCATTTATGGATCAGCAGGCAATATACAGTTGGCCATGCAAAAAACAGCAAGTACTTAGGTCTATACCTACAGTGCTGAATATATTCCCTTGCTTTTGCTGCTTGTCCTTGCTTAGAAAGTATTCCTAATTTTGTATATAGGCACAAACAACGATAAGGTCATGCTCTTGGACTTTAAAATTCATTTATTGAAAAGTCTTAAAAAACGATTAGGTTTCGTTAGTTTGGAGACTAAACTAACAATAGGGTCCCGTTTGATTAGAGTCTTCTGTAACAATTTTTGTCATGCCTAAAGGGATGAAACAGCCAGAAAGACACGATGACAGACAGATAGACTGAAATACAAATGGTCGTCTATATTTTAAATAGGATCCTATCAAGGATAATCATAAAAAATTCATGAACTTCGGTACATTCTTTCTACAGTGATATTGAGACAAACAGATGGAATTTCAATTTTATTTACATGGATTGCATTTATCTTTAAAACTTTCTATAGGTAAATAAAATAGGTCACATGTTCAAATTACTTTATTTATTATATACGTATTTAGATTTTATCGTGGAACATCTATATATATTTATTATTTTCATTACTTCGTAAACATTATTAATAAGTAGAACGTAATTTGGAAAATGCATCTGTAAAATACTACTACTTTAATGATTGCACTGAAAAATATACTATAGAAAAATGCCAACGATCTTACTGTCAGACTTGGCGGAAAATTTTGTTATCTTGGCCATAAAGTTGACGTAATATCGCCAATTCAGAAACTTGAAGGTGATGCCGCCAAATTGGCGCTAATGCAATAACACTGGATGTTAATTTAATTTTTGATAAATCACAATATGCTTAACATCTAGTTATATACATATTTAACAGCATTTATGTAATCTCGCAAAAAGGAGAGAATTTAGGTTCTATTTGTTTGAATAGAAACTGTATATAGCATTCAATGTTGAAACGTGCATCAGGTTTTGGTTTGTACACACTTTAGATATTTACAAAATGTCACATTATTCTAATGATCAGCAAAAACGGTTTGTATCAAATCTTACTTTTCATACAGCCCGATCAAAATCAAGAATTAATGACACTCAACTCAACCTCCACATTAATTAAAGGAATCAAGTTCTCCGGTCTGGTTACGCTGGAAAAACTTCCATTCAAAAATGACAGGTGTGAATTTCATTCATATTAATAAGAACGCTGCTCATCTGAGAATTGCTCCTTGTTGACACGGACCATTAACCACAGTATATCACAAACACACCTCCGAGGGATGAAAAAATGTATTTTGGCAAAATCTGCATTTTCATCTCCAGGGAGTAGTTATTATTTACCAAGCAAAATTTAAAATGTAAATAGGCATCTCTGAGGTTGATGCTTGGTTTGTTTGATTAATTTTCTTGCTTAGCAGTTTTTCTTTTGTCAAGGGATATTATTTGCATATTTAAATGAGGTTCAGAATAAATTTTAAATACGGATTTGTTTACAATTTGAGGAACAACACACAGATTCAGCAAATCAGTTAGTGTAGGTTTTTCAAATCATTCCTCTAATGAAGCAACTAGCATATTTGGAGCTCTTTTGTGGTAATTATCACTCAGTTGCCTGCAGATGATACCTGCAGGTGGTGGCAAGTAAATATAATTTAAGAATGTGACTTTACGCACAATCAATAATGAACTAGGACACAACGTAAAATGCTGCGAAATAAGGTTAAGCAGACGTACGTTTGGGATATTTTGGATTTCTTTCTTCAGTGAAAACATGGTTGGATCTGAAAATCCAAAAGAGACTAGACTATGCCGACTAAACAGAAGATGGCTATGTGACTTATACCGAAAAAGTAGAGCTGCCTAGTGAGGTGAAAGATAAATAAAACGAGAAGAATTTAAGATTGCAGGGAAAAGGAATGTAAAAAGAGGCATAAATAAATAAAATACAGTGCAAATGAATTCAATGTCCGAAGCAGAAAAAAAAGAAACAGAGAAATAAGTAATTAGACATGGTCATGCCATACTTCGGCGAAATGGGGTATTGGCAAATCATTACCTAGAGCACAGGAATTTTTATTGATATGAAAAGTTTCAAAGCAATTTGAATATAAAACTGGAGAAAACTTTTAATATTGGAGGCAGAAGAAAAATCAGACTGGTATTTTGTCATCTAGCAATGATTAACAATTGAATATTTATTAATTTCTTAGTTTTTGACACGAATTCAAGCAATAATAAGGCCTTTTTGGTTTGACTATAATACGATATTTTGCTTTCACAAGGAATGTGATAAATCACCCAATTATTGAACATTTCAATAAGGTCCTTTATGAAAGATTTTTAAATCAAAGTTAGTCAATATCACTTTGAACTCAAAATTAGTCAATATTACTTTGAAATCAAAATTATTGAGAATTATAGCAATTTTATGACCAATGTTAGGATAGAAAGGAAGGGAAACATAATTGCAATCTTTTTTCAATTAGATATTCTTTGCTCAGAGGTGGCATAGAAATTTCTAAACACGATCAACAATTTTCGAAGAATCCAAGATCTGCTACAACAGCTTTTAAATAATTCAGATCAGACATTAAGAAAATCAGAAGTAGGGCATAATTTTATGGCACGGTAAACGTAAGTAGACGTATAGCATAATTCCGTAGCACTGTTGACAAAATTATTGAATACATCAAGCTTTTGATTAGGGAGATGGAAATAATTATTATGAGTATGTAAGGTAATAGTAAAAGACTTTGGGTTAACTGCAATTACAAATGAATTTTAACTGTAAATAACCAATACATTCAAGAAAGAAAACTAGTTATATTCTAATTCACAGGTAAATTGAATACAAAACATGTAGCAATTTTGTTTGCTTTCTGTTCTATCATTAAAACTTTACTTCAATGTGATATTATCCTGTACCAAAAAAATAATTTTTTTTTCTTAAGGACCTCCGATTGAAAAGTTCAATAATTAGGAAATGTATCAAGTTACTTGTTGATTGGAACTATCGCCTATATACCAATCTAAACGTACCTTGAAGTACCGCCTGAAAGAACATCAAACATGTATAAAAAACCAAGAAATTAATAAATCTTTAATAGCTAATGTCTCTTCAACTGCTAATCTCAATATGCTTGATTGCGATTGACGTATTTGACGTAATATCGCGAATTTGCTGTATTTTTATCAAAATGTCGAATCATAAATCGAACAATAATTAAAAAATAATATTTTTATCATAAATCGAATAAAATTAATTCCATTTCTGCAGGATAAACTGTTCTCTAGATATTAAATTTTGTGGAAATTTTGTGACTTGGTGTCATTTAAAAGGTATCCAAGTCACCAAAATAAAAGGGAAATTATTTTATAATTGCACATTGAATATAATTTCAAATCAGTATCTATTTTATCTATTATTCTATAATACTTTAGTTATTATACACTTACCCGACATAGAAAATGCAATATCATGAAGCTTTGGCCGTATAATTATATAAATTGCAAGACAAATGCAGCTGGCCGATATATGCAAATGCTCTGAAATGCAAGTAGTTCAAGTGATTAAAGCACGGGAAAAAAGGGGTGGAAACGGCAGATGAGTTAACAGTTGTTACTGTCTGTCGCCTACGGAAACCCATTTTTCGAGCTGTTTTTGGTTTTACAAGTCGTGTTGTTGAACAGATACCTAGATGACGACATCAAAGTACGTTTCAGCATTTGGACGATTGTGCGAGGAGATGCATTTTAAACCTACGTACGTCTGTTTGGTCACACCGACGTATTTCCGCTTAACCACGCCTAGATGCGGCTATTGTGTAAAGGATTAGGGGAAAATGGATTGAAGAAGGGCATGTAAATCGTTGCAGTGGTACAAGATTATCTAGACATATGTCAGTACGCGTTGATCGACACATTGAAAGGCATGCGGTGGCGGCCCCACAAAGGACGACTGTCGACAATTTGCAGAATTTGCAGAGTACATTGCATGTTCCAATATAATCGACAACAGTTTTTCAACAATTGGCCGAAAGCGGCTTGCACTCAAACCGTCCTTTACGAGGACTGCAATTGACTATAAGACACTGACGTGAAGTATTGCAATGGTGTCGGGCCCGAATCCCTTAGACGACTGAATGGGACAGGATAGTGTTCAGCAACGGATCTCTGTTCTGTTTGTCGAATGACAGTCGCCGTGTGAGAGTCTGGAGGCGACGTGGAAACAGATCCAATATTGATGCGACTGTTTAACTCCATACTGCTCGACAACGCGGCATCATGGTTTGGGTGCCATCGACTTCGATTGCCGGTCACCTTTGGTTTGTATCAGAGGTACGATTACGGCACGACGATATGTGGAAGATGTGCTGCAGACAGTTGCACTTCCGTTTGAAAAATGCTGTTTTCCAGAAAAATAACGAGCGATCGCACACGGAAACCATCAGCAGAGAAGCCCTGCAAGATATCCAGGTGCTTCCTTGGCCTCTGCTGTCTCCAGATCTCTCACTCATCGAACATGTATGGGTCGTGATTGGCCGTCGTTTGACTGCCCTGCATCCGCCTCAAACAGAGGACGACTTGTGGAGGATGGTTGAAGGAATATGGTCGCATCCATCCCTCAGGAAACTATCCGCCACTCATTACGTTTGTTCCTGGAAGGTTTGCTACTTGTATAGCAGCTACAGGTGGTCCTATAACCTACTGACCACTCTATCTATGCAATTACTGTATTGCATTATCTTTCTAGAATTAACATCTCTTATTTATATATGTCATCTCTGTCAGTTTGTCCTTTATCATCATACTCTATTCGCTCTTTTATGGTGTTGTATTTTCTGTGTCGATAGTGCATTACGGAATATATGGTGAAAATGTATATTTTTCTGTAAGCAAAGTCTTGTATTGCCTATATTAAAATTTTGAAATTGCCTTAAAACTACTCTTTCCTTTAAATTAGAGTTTAATATAAAAAATAGATGTCAGATATGATAATTTGTTCATTTGACATATGCTAATATATTTAAACAGCACTATACAAAAATGAACTGTGACGAATTTAAACTGATTAGCAAAAGAGTAAAAAAAATTGAATGCTAATCATTAGGGGCATTTTATCCATTCCTTAATTTCTCGACATTACTCACCCGTCAAATTACTTTCGCTTAATTGAGTGAAATTTGAATTTAATTAAATGAGAGGTGGTAGCAGAAGGTGTGATTCTTTTTTCTCTGTCGCACAGAAAATTCTGCATAATATTATATACTAGACATAAACACACTTTGAAATAGAAATATTAATTGCAACTTTTATAAAGTATTACACGTTTCATAACGTATGACCAAGCTAAATCTGCAGGCCTGCAACTTCATCCGAGAGGTGAGGGGTTAGAGGAAGGTTGGTATGATTTTACTGTGGTTGGCACCTCCCTTTGGGTTACGGTCTATTTTAACGGTAACTGTTCTGACCACTCTGACAGTTAGCTTGCACTTTCGGGTATATCACATTGTTTGGGTAGGGAAACAAGAGAAGAATAGGCTTCATAAAATAATTAACACTAGAAGATACTATACTCAGAGTAGACTTTCAGTAATAGTCTTTTGTAAAGTCTACCTATAGAAGTATATTTTGAAAAGTAAGAACACAAATAATATGATAATTGGCTTTACTCTGTTTTCAGTGTAAAAAATAATAGAATGTAAAAAGTAAATTGAAAAATAAAATTATAAAAGAGAAATGATTGAAAAAGTGATCAGAGAAATAAAAATTGTTCGTACTATTTTTTTGTATAAGACTTTTAAAACAATTAAATCTATTCTTAGTTTTGGAGATATAAATTGCAATTTTTTTTAATTACTGACTGATGGTAGTGCTGAAATAACCGGAAATTACTTTTTATTAAAAGTTTTAATACTTTGCATATTGATTTTGCATAAAAAAATAAGTGTCACAATTTACTTTGTTTTCCTCCCTTCATGCTTTGTCCTTTTTTCAATAAAAAATATATTAAGAATTTTTTCAACGTTTTATCTGGATTGACAGTAATTCCATTTGAAATGAAAATTATTGTTACAGATATATTATATATATGTTTGTGTGGAAATGTATCGGGATAGTTAAATACTAGCAGATTTAAATGTATTTTGCATATCGACAGACGCCGATTGAAATAATTGAACCGAGTTCATTCTCTCTGTATTGAGAAAGGGAAAAAATCCTACACATTTTTGACTTCACATTTTGAACAGAAAGCAAAACTCATAGTTCTGGAATGTTACATAAAGACTAAACTAATCCGTAGATCTGCAAGGCGGACTTTCTTCTTTCTTTTGACCAAGCCCGCCCAATTTAAATGAAGATTCAAGGTATCCGTTTGGACGGCCGTTGCAGTGCCACCCAATTTAGATCAAAACCTGGTAGGTGGCATCCGCAGGGCCCGTACCCCCCTTCTCCTACTACCATCTTTCCAAAAGGACGTTCAAACCCACATATTTAACGTGCGCGTACTTCGGATGAACACGGGGACAGTTTTACCGGAACCGGGAATTGAACTTGGGTCCTCCAAGCGCAATTCCTGTGCCTTAACCACTGGGCTGTCTCACCTCCTACAAGACGGACTTATTCTTCTTCTTTGGACCAGACCGTCCGACCTATCCGAAGTTGTAAGGTATCTGTTTGGATAGCCATGAAATGCCACCAAATTTAGACCGCAACCCAGCGAAAGAGGCAACCTCAGGGACCGTACTCTCCATTTCCTACCATCAACCTCTCGGAAGAATTACGGACCCATAAATTTAGCGTT
>OX578144.1:19939967-20027467 GCA_951213105.1 Amaurobius ferox
ATTTTCATTTGATTTCTGTGCCTTCTTTCTCTGTTTAGACCTTAATTCTAGAATATCTGAGAAGGAGATTAATTAAAAAGCGGTTTTTTTAAGATGGTTACAGTGTTTTTACGAAACATCACCTTGGTATAACTGAAAACTATATTTTGAAGATTTACGATTATTAAAATGATTCTATACATTTTTTTTTACAATGAATAAAATTATATATAATAATAATGAGAAAATACCCAATTCATAAGCTTAGATAATTACTAATTGTTTACATAATACAATGAAAAAAAAATCTGATGTGGGCAGCACATGATTTTCCTTATATAATGCAATGAATTTACTTCGTTTACGGTGAAAAAATGGCGTATAAGATCTACGGCACAATGTTCTTAATAATAAATTATGCATTTGGCGCTTTTCTGGGTGACGACATTTAAAAAAATCTGATGTGGGCAACACATGACTTTCCTTATATAATGTAATTAATTTACTACTTTTACAGTAAAAAAAAGTAGGTTTTTCTTATAGTAGATACTAATATTCTTTCCAAGATATTAAATTTTCGACAATTAGTCGTCATTTTTATCCATTTGGCGAGATTTTCGTTAATTTGGCAACATTTCAAAAAATCGCCAAGTTGGCGACATTCCGCCAAATTCGTCGCCAAAATCTCGCCAAGCGTTATGCACTAAGAAATAAGTTATTCTTACAGCAGATAAATGACTATTGGCGTTCAAACACAAAAGTATTACTAAAAGTATATTTTTTCATGAATGGAATGAGCTAGTTCCACGAGAATGATGTAACCCAATTTATCGCATGGTATTACATATGAAAAGTGAACATGTTTCTCAATAGGAATTTTTTTTTTATATGACTTTTTGATAATTTTTTTTTAAAAATGAACAATATCTCAAGAACGGTTCATGTTAGCGTTCTAAAATTTATGTCAATCGTTTTCTAATGAAAAATTACATAAGAAATGTCTATTTGCGTAACTTTATTAGTGGTTTTGATTTTTTGACGATTTTTTCAAAATGTCATTCGAAAATTTAGGGGCGTTCTTAACATTCGATTGCATATAAAAGCAATAGGCTTCCAGTGTTTACTGATTGTGATTTTTGTACCAAATTTGGTTCGAATCGGTCCATTCGTTCGTCAGTTATCGTCTCCACAGACTCACTGACACACACACACACATACTTTCACACACACACACACACACACACATCACTTCAAAAATGTTTGATTCGTGATCAGGGATGTTTGAAACGTGCTCTCCCGTCGAAAACTCGAATTCGAATTTTCGACCCCGTCACAATACTCTCCTTATACATTATGTATATAAGGAAAGTAACAATTTCGAAATACTTAATTAAATTATATTTCACTCAAAACTATATTGTCAATTATCAATAATGATAGCTTCCTCAACAAGTTGTACAGTCCCTAAATTAAAATATTTTAGTAATTTTTTCATCAATTTGGGGTCATTTATGTTAACTTTGCGTCATTTTTAAAGTTTTATTGATATTTTCGTAAATCTGGGGCAAGATATTGCCACGTTGGCGATATTTCGTCAAATGAATCCCCATGTTCGTCACATTTATAGCCAAGCATATTAAACGAACGGAGAGAAAAGCATTTCTTCTATATAAATGCCTGTTGACGAATTGTTAGACGTGAAAATACAAAACTATTAAACAATGTACCTTCTCTCGTGAATGAAACGAACTAGATCTACGAGAATGATGTTAATAAATTGATCATATAATATTATATATGAAAAGTGAACCTATTTCACAATAGCTAATACCTTTTTAAATTTTATGTGTTATTTTATAAGTTTATTTAAAATGTGCAATATCTGGAAAAAGGTTCATACTAGCGTTCTAAAATTTATTAATCGTTTACTAATGGAAAAATTACATAAAAATGATTATTTATGTAATATTATTGAATGTTCTGAGTTTTTATCATGTTTTCAAAATTTCATTCGAAAATTAAAGGGTCGAGCATTTGATTGCGTTTAAAATCAATAGGTTTGCAATACTCACCGATTGTAGTTTTGTACTAAATTTCGTTCGAAAAGCTTCATTCGCCCGTGAGCTATTGTCTCTACCACACACACACACACCGCATATATAGATACAGATATCATATCAAAAACGATCGATTTGAGTTCATTGATAATTGAAACGCGGGCTTCTGTCAAAAACTCGAATTCCAATTTTCAATCTCTTCGCAATACTTTATACATTATACTATATATAGGGAAAGTAAAAGGTAGATTTAAAAAAAAAATAGAAAGCAGAATAAATGATACGACAATGGCGCCGTTCAACATTTCCCAGATTTTGTAGTAATGATGAATAAATTAGTATTGAGCCAATATAGTTCATGATATGATGACAGTACAGTTATTGGCTATTAGGTGATGAAGAACAGCAATAAGCACAAAAGTAGCCAACAGATGCTTGTCGTGGTAGTGTAAGAAATATTCTAAGCTAGTAGTAAGCACCCTATTGGTGAATTTTGTGAGGCTATAAACAATTCTACTTTCTTTCACTTTCCATTTCTAAATAAAACAATCCAATTTAAACGGATTTTCACTTACCCATTAATTTTTAGTTACTTATTGCGCGAGTTCAAAGCGCTTTATATCCTACCACTTTGTTGATTAATACAAACTTTCAACTGCAATAATTGAATCGGATTACAAACGTTCCTGAAAAATATTTAATTTCATTTAAAGGTTTGTCAATATGTCGTATTTCTAAGCGAAAGGGATAATTGTGCTAATTAGTGCCATTTTTATTTTTCAGAGAGAAAATTTCAATTGTATTATTGAAAATTGTCAAAAGAGTGATTAGTGTCACTTTTTCCCAGAATTTCATGGTGTATATTGTTTTAATAAGTTTCCTGCGACAAAAGAAGTTAGCCTTTATGCAGAGAAAATCTGAAGCACATCAAACATTTAAATTTTGCCGTCACAATTCTTTAAGAACAGTCTGGCACGTGCAATGAATACGCTCTTGTGAAGTTGGATTCTAATTAGTAAATATCATAAGTGACATACTTATCGACTCAAATTTCTTAATTATTAAAATTTAAGTAATTATAAGCGTTTATATTGCAATGGCAAATGGGAAAATATAAAATACCACATTTTTTAACACGGTGTAAATGAAATATCGAACTATTTTATGTAAATACTATAATATTTTTATTTTTGTTGCTGATACTGGAAATTAGACTAAGAAAAACAAGGCTTTGAGTGGACTTGCGTATATGAGGCATGCGAGCTGTTGTTGTTGTTGAGACCCAGACCGTCCGACCTACCAGAAAGGTGTAAGGTAAGTGTTTAGACGGCCGGGAAGTGCCACCCAATTTAGACCAGAAGCTAGTGGGGGAGGCATCCACAGGGACCGTACCTTCCTTCCCCTACCACCAACTTCTCGGACGGACTTACGGATCCACATGTTTAACTTGATCGTACTCCGCGTGAACACGGCGGCAGTTTGGGCAGTGGTGAGAATCGAACCCGGGCCTACCGAGTGCAATTCCCGCGAGCTAACCACTGGGCTACCGCGCCCAGCATGAGAGCTGTGAAAGATTTCAAATTAAAACTTAATTTACAGCATTCGGTGCGTGGACTCCGTGCGTGAACCTGTTTTTCCCTGTGCTCCTGCTACCGGTGTGCTTATCGGCCCTGTCGCCGCGGATTTGTGAGTGACCCTCCCGTGCTTTTCCTAGTGTCGGCGTGTGTCTGTGCTTGTGCTTTGTTGGTGCCCCGTGCAATGGCGTCGCAGCCGCAACGTGAAGTGACTATGCCTGACCCGATTGATTCCCACGTGGTCGTCGCACCACGTGGTGACATTTCTTCTATGAATTCGGATATTCCCGCTGTGATTTTGGATACTTCTACCTCTAATATGGATACTGCAACTGCAAATATGGATTTTACTGCTAACGAAATTGACGACACCCTTACTGAATTTCTTAACGACCCAAGGACTGCTGCTGACAACCTTAGGAAGCTGATTAAGAAGCTAAACTACAGCCTCAGACTGCTTCCCAACACCCAAGGTAAAGAAGAAATCTTGGGCAGCCTGGTCCACTCCGAAGGACTCTTAAATGGACTTGTGCAACAATTCAACCTTCCTGCATACGGCGAGACCTGTCGGAGGCCCCCCTCTGGCAGTTATTCTGCTTCTTCTATCCCTTTCTTTGCCACTCCGTCTCTTACGGACACCAGAAATGTAATCTCCAGCAATGCCAGCTCTAATGTGCATAGTAATGTCATTTCTAAAAATGTTAATCCCAGTAATGTAAACTCTAAAGTGTTTAATTATGTTAACTCAGGCAATCTTAATGTCAATTCAGGCAATCTTAATGTTAATAATAGTAATGTAAATGCATCTGATGAGGTTTATAATGTGCCTAGCAGCTCTAAAAAGCACCCACGTGGTGCTGATGATGAGGGCTTTCAGCAGCCGCCTAAACGGCATACTGCCAGCAGGAAAACTGCTATGCTTACTAATAACCCCGCCCCTCAAACTGATTCTCTTCCAGACCCGGACATTCCGGCGCCTGATAACCATAATGTTAATGATGTTGTCACCGACGCTCCTAAAAAGGAACGCCGCCCCCCCCCCCCCTTCTTCGTCGCTGTGACCACAAATTGGTCTCAGCTCCTCGCAGACTTAACTAAAATCGCCAAAAATTTATCTAGTTAACTAACTAATGCAGGTGATTTTCTAAAAGTGCATGTTAGCACACGTGATGAGTATATAGCTGTGCAAAGGTTTTTAATAGAAAAGAAGGTATAATTCAAGTCTTACCTGCTGGACGACCAGAAACCCTTAAAAGTTGTTATCCGTGGCCTCCCGATCTGCACGGACACAACGGACATATCCCACGAGTTGGAGTGCTTGGGGCTCAGACCAATTAGTGTCACCCAGTTGGCGAGGGGCCCCAAGTCCAACAGGATCAACATGCCGTTGTTCTACGTGCAGATCGCCAAAAATCCAGTTAACGAGAAAATCTATTCCCTTACCAGCCTATTTAATATAATTATCCAAGTGGAAAAGTACAGAGGACCTAGGCAAGTCGTCCAGTGTTTCCGTTGCCAGTCGTATTTTCACACAAGCAACGGCTGCCATCTCCCCCCTAACTGCGTGAAATGTGCGCAATCCCATTTAACCAAAGATTGTCAGAAGCCATTTGAAACCCCCTGCAAATGTGTAAACTGTGGAGGAGAGCATCCCGCCTCCTACCGTAAATGCCCAAAGTTCCCTAAATTCAAACCCTCCCCCCTCTTGAATTCTACCTCCTCCGGAAAGTTTGTCAACCCGCTTCGCTCCTACGCAAACGCTACAGCCGGACGCAGTGAGGCGCCCAAAAAGACTGAAAACGTCAACTCAAAATTACCAGCACCTAAAGGAGCGCACACTAACTATGCTGACTCTGATGACTTCCTAAATTATCTCTTCCGTTTCGAAGACAGATTCGGAATGGATGTCACTAGCAGGGCATTTAAGAATGCCCTACCTGCCCTTCGGTCTGCTCCTACCGAAATAGATAAAGTCAATATTATATATGAGAGCGTCTTCGCTCTTGTAAGCCAACCTTAGCCCCCCCCCCCGGCCATGGGTTTTTTTGCTAGGAACTTGAAGGATCTTACCATTGGCATCTGGAATGCCAATGGACTTAGAGGTAAAATCAGTGAAGCTAGGGACTTCTGTATAGCATATAACTTAGATCTGTTCTTGGTCCAAGAGACCCACTACAGTCCAGGGAAATCTTGCAAGATTGCTAACTATGACTTATACAATGACGACAGGCCTCTAGTTAGCAATCGCCCCGCAGGTGGCACAGCAATCTACGTTCGCTGTGGCATCCCGCACTCTCGCCTCCCCTCCCCCCCCATGTTGGAGGGAGAGGCTACCATCGTTCAACTCGCCCTGCCTAACAATCCTGTGATCACCATTGTGTCGGGCTATTTTCAACCGAGAGCCACTGTCAACTCTGTCATCTCTGACCTGCAGTCTCTCTTCAAGATCTCGCCCCATGCAATAGTCGCTGGTGACTTCAATGCCAAGCACCCCGCCTGGAACTGCCCTTTCGCCAACCCTCGCGGCCGCCGACTCAAACGCTGGACCGACGAGAGGAACTTGGAGATTGTTGCACCGAGTGATCCCACTCATTGTGACAATGTGCTTGACTTTGCGGTCACCAGCAACATGCCTTATACCTATTGCATGGAGGCCTTTAACGAACTTCCTTCTGATCATCTCCCCATTGTTTACACCATAGAACTGGACAGCTTCTGCCTGAGCAAGCCTGCTAAGCTGAGTATGAACTGGAGAAAGTTCAAAGAACTCCTCGCTGAGGAGCTCCCCCCACCCCCCGTTGCCAACACTGTGGACCAACTGGATGCAGAGGTGGGAAATCTTGAGAAAATGATCCGAGATGCCTACTCTGCATCCTCTCGGCCCAAGAGCAACAGGGTGGATCACCTTAAACTGCCTCAGGACATCAGGGAGATGATTAAAATCCGCAACCTTCTGCGTAGAAACTGGCAGGTCAGCAGGGACCCTGCCATCAAGACTGAACTTAACTTTGCAAGATCTCAGGTGAGGTCCAGGATCAAAGCTTATACAAGTGCACGATGGAACACATATGTTGAGTCCCTAACGACTGCTGACAACACCATTTGGAGGGCAGCCTCACGTTTTCATAGGCGCAAAACACACATTCCGACCCTTGAAGGTCCCAACTCCAGGGCAACCTCTCACACACAGAAGGCTGAACTGCTCGCGGACAGTCTTAGAAGTCAGTTTGAACCACACCACGACGTAATCGATCCTAGGACGGTTGCGATCATGGACGCCAAGGTTGAACAGTTCATCACAACAGCTATTCCTTGCACACTGACAGATGTCACCTTCAGCGAACTGCAGCCCCGTATTCAAAAACTCAAGAAGAACAAAGCTCCTGGGAAGGATCGTATCACATCGACGATGTTGAAGAACCTGCCTTCTTTACTGTACAATTACATCGTCAAGCTCTTTAATCTCCTCCTCCGGAACAATTACTTTCCTGGGGCTTGGAAGGTGGCCATTGTTGCCCCCCTCCCCAAGCCAGGTCTTGACCCCTCTCTTCCGGTCAACTACCGTCCAATCTCTCTCCTCTCTGGTCTCTCGAAGCTCTTCGAGTTTGTTATACTGCGTCGCCTGGACGAGTTCTGCGACCTGAGGAATATTGTTATTCCTGAACAATATGGGTTTAGGAAGAAACATTCCACTCAGCACCAGTTGCTGCGGGTCGTGGAGCTTGTCCATGAGGCGCGTAGCAAGCGCGAGAGCTCGTCCATTGTCTTTCTTGATCTCCAAAAGGCGTTCGATAAGGTGTGGATACATGGGCTCCTGTTTAAACTTATCGAACGCTCTTTTCCTCCAAATCTTATCCATCTCTTGCACTCTTATCTGACTGGTCGAAGTTTTGCCGTTCGGGTTTCCGACGCACTTTCCTCTCCCAGGATTGTTCTCAGCGGGGTCCCGCAAGGTTCTCTTGTTGGGCCCAAACTGTTCAACCTTTACATTAATGATCTTCCGCAGTCCCCTGGTGTCACCATTGGCCTCTATGCTGATGACACAGCCCTGTTCACACATCACAAACAGACACAAGTCGTGCACAACATCCTGCAAAGTTATCTGAACGACCTGACGCAATGGCTGATCAAATGGCGTATCAAGGTTAACGTTAGTAAGTGTGCTGCTGTCACCTTCCCCTCCCCCCGGCAAACCCCCTCCACTAATCTTATTCTTAATAACCAGCCCATTCCCTGGCAAAACAGTTACAAGTACCTTGGTGTGTACCTTGATTCCAAATTAACGTGGAAACTTCACATCTCTGAAATTAGTAAGAAAGTGAAGTCTTCACTCGCCCTGCTTCACCCCCTTTTGGCTAGGAATAGCCGCCTGTCAACCCGCACTAAGTTATTGCTATACAAGTCCTACATACGTCCCATTATGACGTACGGAGTCCCTGTTTGGGGCACCGCAGCGGAGACTAACCTTAGGAAGCTTCAAGTCATCCAGAATAACGCATTGCGTATGTTTGCTAATCTGCCGAACTACGTCCAGCTAGACGTCCTGCACAGAGACCTCAGAATTAGGCCTTTTTTGGAACATGTCAAAAAACTTTCTCTCAAATTTCACGGAGGTCTGAGAAGCGTAAACAACCCTACGTTGGACAGTATCCCCCACTATCGGGCTGGTAATCCGGCGACGCGAAAGCGCCCCCGGTCGTTACTTGCACGATCGGTGGGAGATATCTTCTTCCGCCCTAAGAAGCGGTCTCGTCCAGCCTAGTCTTGTGCTCTTATTTTAGATGCAGACTCTAGTTTGCTGTACCCCTTCCTAGCTTTTGGGAACTCGCTTTCCGTTGACAAGTTTTCACAACTCTTCTGCTGCTAGGCACAACTCTTGCTCAAGGCTCAAGGCCCTGCGCCCCTCGGGGCGCCCCCAGTCTATCCCCCTCTTTATTCTTCTCTGTTGGGATCTCGCTTGGGCCCCAACACCGCAGTTTTCTGAAGACTTGGGGAAGGGCACGACCTCGGTCGCGCCCCCCCCCCCCCCCCAAGCATCTCTTAGTTGATTAACTCACCTTTTACTACTTCCTTTTTTTCTGTCTCTTTTCCTTTTCGTCTGGAGTTTAAAGGGAGGAACTCTTCCTTTCCTGGGCACTCCACTAACCCCGTCCTTGAGATTGAGAAAACTTAATTTAACAAGTAATTATAAAATTAGAAGCATAATAAATTAATTTCTATATTTGACAATACTAATACAAAAGAGCATATACGTTTTTAGAATTTGAATGTTAAGTTTAACAAATTGGAATACAAGAAAACAATAAAATTAAAGTAACACATTGAAATCTCAGAAACGTATTTAATATACAGAAACACGTTTAAATCACTATACATGCAAATTAACACGCTTCTATTAGCTGTTTAATAGTTGTTGTTTACTTGTTATTTGTCGGAATCGTACTGAGCATGCGCAGTTTAAAAATGCGCGCATTCTGTTACAGTTTGTTTTAATTATTAAAATTGTGATTCTGCAAATCTGCATGGAAATTTACTTTTTTATCTTCTATTAATTGTAATTTTCGAGTAAAAGAGAAAACAAAATTCAGGAAATGTTGGTTTCACTTTGTTAGAAATGGAGATTGGACTTCGCCTCACTCGTTCATAACAAAAAATCTTAGCTACAGAGAAAATGATGTATGTCATTAGCATCATTTAATAAGACTCTCTAATCATATCTGGATTTTAAATGAATTGATTACTGTCAATATTGTGATATCGTATATTCCTACAACGTGCATTGTTCAAATAAAATAAAAGCTCTAGATACTGTAAAAAATGTTATTTTTTGTAAATTCTATTATAATTCACCAAATTAATTCATTTTATGAAAATAAAGATAGATGAGAAAAATGTGTCTGGGGATTAAAGATCAATGCCTAGAAATACGTAAGAATTAACAATTTAGACCGGGGGACCTTTGGACGCCATACGGAACCTCAATAGGATGGTGCTGAATTTTCAAACATCTAGTTGAATGTGACTTACTTGAAAATCATCTTGACTAAACACTCTAAGGAAAACCGCAGATAGTCGTATTGACAATCACGATCTTTGGAATTTTGCAAATATATAAATTCTTTTTCTGACGAATTTCTTACTAAATTTCTTTCTAAATGTTAAACAGCTTAGACGAGGTAGAAATCAATTTGTACACGAGCAAACACTTGCTAGAATTTTTTAACATTATAGGATCCGCGAAATTCCTGATCATGTTTCTAATAGTAGTAATTTCTGAACCATGCGGAACTAAACTGCTAAGGAAAAATAAAATATTTTTATAATTATTAACCTCTTAATTTCTGAAGTTTATGACAAATATTTTTATTTATTTCTAATGGCAGAGAATAAGGCATACATTATACAAACAGAAAAAATACCCCTTACATATAACATGAACAATCAATATCTCAAACAAAGGCCAGAGCCGTGAACCTGTTAGCCGTTATATGACGTTGTCCAGCGCACCAGTGGGGGTTGGAACACACTGCACTCAACATCCATGCCCGCAGGTGGGACTCGAACCCACAATCCGGCAACCGAGCGATCACTAGGAAACGCCTGCCTTGACCGCTCGACCACCGCGTCGGCGGTTATGACAAATATAAACTATAGGAAGTAATTTACCTACTATTACAATAATATGTCAAACTAATATAAATGGTATACATGAAAATACAAATTATTTTAAATCATAACTAAAGTTTGCTTTGACCATACATAATATTAAAAAAAAACATACATCCCCCCCCACACACAAAAAAGAGGGTGCACTTAACGTACGAAACTGTTACACGAATGATAGTATCTGCCATGGAAACACGATTTTAAAATTTGTAGAGTTTATAAAACATATTATTGCAGTAAATCTTAATCCGGAAATTTTATTCTTAAAGAAATAAGTTTTGTGAATTTTGATAAAGCAAAATTAATTGAAAATACAGGTTGGAAACACCAAAGACTCTTTTCAGTATGAAGCTAATAATTTCTGTAACTTTTCACCAAATAATAAAATGAATGTAAAACGCTGTTTACTGTTGCTCGGTACGTTCTACTCACTCAGAACTGAAGTACCACAATGTAACAAGAGAGATCAATCCAGCATAGAGCATTGATTATGAAACACTTTACAACTGAAATGCAATTTTATTGAAACATCTCTAAAATACGATACATTCAGAGGATGGTATTTTTAAAATTAGTACAAAACTACAATAATTAATTATATTTGAATATTTCATTTTAAACAAATGAACGTTATTCAAATAACCTCATCGACATATAAATCGCCTAGTTCCCTATATATAAGCAGTGAATATTTCATCCATACACTTTTTCCATTGCTTTCATTTAGCGGTAATATTTTTTAAATTATCACAATACTACAATAAATTATTTTATTTAAAAATGTAAAAAAAAAAAAATGGAGGTAAAATTACTTTCTAATTCCATGCTTAAAACTTCAAAAAAGCAATAATCTGGAACCGTCTGCTTCTGTATGTAAAATCACTGAATCTTTCATTCATATTAGCTCTATTGCAAACTAGAGTAATAATTTTGCGTTAGAGAAATTCAGCAATTCTTATACAACTCATCCTACAGTTTGATATGCTTACATTCTCCATAAGTGAAAGTTAGGTTTCGTTTTAGTAATGATCAAAATTTGATGATCATTTAAAATCCAAAATATTGTAATTGCGTTGGTGCAATATATAAATGCACACACACAAAAAAAACACAGCGGTTTTAGGACGGGTGCAACAAAATCACGATTTTGACACATATTAAAAATCACGATTTTGATACAAGATGGATGCCATATTTTATTTTGAGATGAGTCATGTGATCTTTCCATAAATGGGTGTAATTATTATTTTAATTTTTATTTAAAAAACTACCGTACATATTTTGCCGAATTTTTTTTAATATATTATGGATAATTTTAATATATCCAAAAATTTTCGAAGCAATTTGGGAATTTTAAACTCGCTTAAAAAATGTTTGAAAAATTAGATCCCGTAGGATTCAATGCATTTCATTCTTTCAACCCAGGTTCAATCCAAAACTAATTGGGTGATATTATTCATTTACATTCCCTTCTGTCCTAACAATATACAAATATTTAATTTGTATAAGTATCTGTATTAATTATAGAATGAACAAAGTCATAAATAGTTTTCAACTATGTTGTAAAGTTTTGAAAAAGGTCAATAAATGCGCGTACATAGTTGCAAGGGAAACATGATTTTGTTTCACACAATAAGTCAAACGGACTGTATTATCACTTTTATTTCACAAGTATCACTTTTATTTCAAATAAGAACATGGAATGCGGACTTTCAATTCGCATCCAACACATACATCATCCAACACAGCACTACCGTCTATTCAACAAAGCAAAACTCATACCGCAGCGCCCCCTCGCGGCTCTTTTCAATTTACTGGACTTCAACAATAGGCATTTCTTACATCGAGTCATTTTATGAGCTTGAAAGTTAATCAAATTATTTAAAAACTATAATATATTTTTAAAGTGAAACTCAGAAAGAAACATTTTAAATGATTTATTTTAACTAAATATTAAAAATGAGATAATTCATATACCATAAATTGACCTTTTCGAAACTTACAACATCTATGTTCCCCCTGTTAAACAACCGTTATTTACACCTTTTCTGTAACCAAAAAAATCTGATGTGGGCAGCACATGACTTTCCTTATATAATGCAATGAATTTACTATTTTTACAGTAAAAAAAATATAGGTTATTCTTATAGTAGATACTTATTTTCTTTTCAAGATATTGAATTTTTGTCAATTAGCCGTCATTTTCATTGATTTGGTATCATTTTTATCCATTTCGCGATATTTTCGTTAATGTGGCAACATTTAAAAAATTCGCCAAGTTGGCGACATTCCGCCAAAATCTCGCCAAGCGTTATGGCCGAAGAAATAAGTTTGTCTTATAGCAGATAAATGACTATTGATGTTCAAATACAAAAGTATTACTCAAAGTACCTTTTCTCATGAATGGAACGAGCTAGATCCACGAAAATGATGTCACCAAATTTATCGCATGATATTATATATAAAAAGTGAACATGTTTCTCAGTAGTTAATATATATTTTTTAATTTATGAGTTTTTTTAATAAATTTATTTGAAAAATAAGCAATATCTAAAAACTGTTCATGCTAGCGTACTAAAGTTTATGTTAATCGTTTTCTAAGGAAAAAATTACATAAGAAATGCTTACTTGCGTAACTTTATTAAAGCTTTTGATTTTCTGATGATTTTTCCAAAATTTCACTCGAAAATTTAGGGGGGTTCTGAACATTCGATTGCGTTTAAAAACAACAGGCTTTCAGTATTTCAGGATTGTGATTTTTGTACCGAATTTCATTCGAATCGCTCCATTTGTTCGTGAGATATCATCTCCACAGACTCACTGACACACGCACACACACTTACACAGACAGACATCACTTCAAATATGTTTGATTCGTGATCAGGGATGCTTGAAACGTGCTTTTCCGTTGAAAACTCGAATTCGAAATTTCGACTCCGTCACAATACTTTCCTTCTACATTATATATATATAGGGGCGTAATATCCTTGAATTTGTAAGAGCTTTATAACTTCTTCTTTGCTCTGATGACAATATAACACTTTTTTCGCATGTAGACAATTTATTTTTTACTCTTGAACTTTTTTTAAGCTTACTGCATAATAGTATCGATTTTTCCAGATTACAGAAGTGAAATTCATACCCACGTAGTTTTCAAAATACTAGAAATCCAATAGGCTTGTATTTAAAGAAACCTTTTATAGTAAAACTTTATTAAAGAATTAACCAATAAAACAATTTATCAGGACGCTCAATAGCTTTAATACTTGAATTTTTTTCTGATGCACCGGATGTTTTTAACGATTCCATATTGTAAATTTTCTGATTGTAGGAAATGTGATGGCTGCATTGAAATATAAATATTTAAATTATTTTAATTTTCAGATTTTAGGTACTTATTCTTACATGTCACTAATCTGTTATTTGTATTTTACTTCTGTAACTCTGTAACTGGGCTTTTTTGTTGATAAGTGTGTTCTAATTAATAAATAAATTAATTAATAGATAAAAAATATCAGTCATTATTTTCTATAATGTACTATAAGTGTGAATTTTTTTTAGCATGCCATTGAAAGTTTTTGGGGAATGCAATGCATTTTTGTCTTATGCCGGTCTAGAAATCCAGGTATTAAATTTTTTTCTAGACTTTTATTTTACTCTTTGAATACATGTAATACTAATTATTCGATACATTCTCTATCTAAAAGCATTTTTAAAATTATTGTATGTGTTTGCTAGATCTTTAAACTTAGACATTATCTTCAAAACATATCAACTCCGATTGTCAAGGACAATAAAAAGGTGATTTTGATGTTTTCTATAACTTAAAAAATTTTATTTACTAAAGTATTTCAATCTTATTCCTATATATTTCATTGTAACTAATCGCAACATTGTTATATGTTTTTTTTTATTGCAAAACATCGCATTTTGTCAAGATAAATTAAATACCAAGATAAGTACAAAAGATAAGCCTATTTTGCTGATTCCGGGGTGGTTTGTATCGCATTCCATTAAATTATCATTAGGCTGGCTCGTTAGAGAAATGGAGTAAGATGAATGATTGTAGAATGCGACAGCGCCCTCTACCTTCCGACAAGTCATAAAATATATGGAGGCAGAAAACTTTTGGCGGGAGAAAAAACAAGTAGGAAAGGAATTCCGGAGTTACCAATTTGCGGATGGAAATGAAAGAAGGGAAAATTTTCATATTTTGGAAGGTGTGCAACTGTGCATAATGTGGTGCGGTTCTTTTAAAATGAGTTACATGTTATGAAAAAAGAAAAAGTTATTTGATTTATATAATTTTGACCTAGAGAATAGCGTTTAGTAATTGAATAAGGCTAAAACGACATATTAATTTAATGTTTATTTTGCAATAAAATGCTACGTATTCCTTAAACAGATAACAGGTTGTGCGAAGATTTATGATTTGCACTCATTGAATATAGTTGCAGTTAATTTTAATTCGAATTCGTATATGTTCAAAATCGCCGTTTATAAGATTCTATTTATGCCATTTCTATTGAGCTAAAGAGAAAGTTAAAAAAAAATTTCATTACAGATTCAGTATTAATATTTCTGTATTGAGTCATTTATTATTTATTGTCTATTTCATTATTTATTATTTGTTTAGTTCATTGAAGAGTTTTAACGTAAAAATTATGCATGTAATTAATCAGTATTACTTTATATACATAATATATAAGGAAAATATTGTGACGGGGTCGGAAATTCGAATTCGAGTTTTCGACGGGAGAGCACGTTTCAAGCATCCCTGATCACGAATCAAACATTTTTGAAGTGATGCCTGCGTGTGTGTGTGTGTGTCAGTGAGTGTAAGGAGACGATAACTGACGAACGAAAGGACCGATTCGAACGAAATTTGGTACAAAATTCACAATTCGTAAACACTGGAAGCCTATTATTTTTATACACAATCGAATGTTCAGAACCCCCTAAATTTTCGAGTGAAATTTTGAAAAAATCGCCAAAAAATCAAAGTCGCTAATAAAGTTACGCAAATAGACATTTCTTATGTAATTTTTCATTAGAAAACGCTTGACATAAATTTTAGAACGCTAACATGAACCGTTCTTGAGATATTGCACATTTTTCAAAAAAAATATCAAAAAGTCATATAAAATAAAATAAAATATTTCTTATTGAGAAACATGTTCACTTTTCATATGTAATACCATGCGATAAATTTGGTGACATCATTCTCGTGGATTTAGTTCGTTCCATTCATGAAAAACGATACTTTGTGTAATACTTTTGCATTTGAAAGACAATAGTCATTTTTCTGCTTTAAGAATAACTTATTTCTTCGTCCATAACGCTTGGAGAGATTTTGGCGACGAATTTGGTGGAATGTCGCCAACTGGTCGACATTTTTAAATGTTGCTAAATTAGCGAAAACTTGCCAAATGGATAAAAATGACGCTAAATCAATGACGACTCATTGATGATGAAGATATGGAAAATGGCGACTCATTGATGAAAAATTAATGTCTTGGAAAGAATATCAATAACTATTATAAAAATAATTTTTTTTTTTACTTTAAAAGTAGTAAATTCCTTGCATTATATACGGAAAGCCATGTGCTGCCCACATCAGATATTTTTAAATTGCACCACATATGCAGAATTTTATAACTTTATCAACAAACTTTCATTTTATTTTGGCATTTTCTTAAATTTTTATTGACGTCAATTAGTACCTGGAGACACCGGGAATAGGAGATAAAGCTCCTACAGGAAGGAAGCTCGGAAATACCATGATGAAATTAAATTCTAATACATAAGAATATTATTTACTGTTCGAGTTTATTACTTTCCTTATATACATAATGTATAAGGAAAGTATTGTGACGGGGTCGAAAATTGGAATTCAAGTTTTCGACGGGAGAGCACGTTTCAAGCATCCCTGATCACGAATCAAACATTTTTGAAGTGATGTCCGTGTGTGTGTGTGTGTGAAAGTATATGTGTGTGTGTGTGTGTGTGTGTGTGTCAGTGAGTCTGTGGAGATGATAACCGACGAACGAATGGACCGATTCGAACGAAATTTGGCACAAAAATCACAATCCGTAAACACTGGAAATCTATTGTTTTTTTACGCAATCGAATGATCAGAACCCCCCCCCCCCCCGCCTAAATTTTCGAGTGAAATTTTAAAAAAATCGTCAAAAGATTAAAAACGCTAATAAAGTTACGCAAATACACATTTCTTATGTAATTTTTCATTAGAAAGCGATTGACATAAATTTTAGAACGCTAACATGAACAGTTCTCGAGATATTCCACATTTTTAAAAAAACATTATCAAAAAGTTATATAAAATAAAAAAGAATACTTCCTATTGAGAAACGTGTCCTCTTTTCATATGTAATACCATGCGTTAAATTTGGTGACATCATTCTCGTGGATCTAGCTCGTTCCATTCATGAAAAAAGATACTTTGAGTAATATTTTTGTATTTGAACGTCAATAGTCATTTATCTGCTGTAAGACTAACTTATTTCTCCATCCATAACGCTTGGCGAGATATTGGTGACGAATTTGGCGAAATGTTGCCAACTTAGCGACATTTTTAATTGCTGCCAAATTAACAAAAATCTCGCTAAATTGATAAAGATGACGCTAAATCAATGAAAATTACGACTAATTGAAGAAAATTCAATATCTTAGAAAGAATAGTAGTATCTACTATAAGAAAAACCTATTTTTTTACTGTAAAAGAAGAAAATTCATTGCATTATATAAGAAAAGTCATGTGTTGTCCACATCAGATTTTTTGGCATTGCATTGAAAATTTTTTGCAGCAAAATTAACAGTTTAAGTAAATATGATTTAATTCAACACGAGCCTTTTGCCACAGAAACACAGACAATGCATTGAGCTTATCCCAACGTCACCTGAATTATTATCTCAAACGATTTTGGTGTTTTCCCAATAACTTATTCTAATTCCTTAGGCTAAACATGAAGATACCTGTAGAATTTTCATTTAGAGTAGTGGGGCTTGTTTTTTTATTACTTTCCTTATATACATAATGTATAAGGAATGTGTTGTGACGGGGTCGAAAATTCGAATTCAAGTTTCCGACGGGAGAGCACGTTTCAAGCATCCCTGATCACGATTCAAACATTTTTGAGGTGATGTCTGTGTGTTTGTGTGTGTGAAAGTGTATGTGTATATGTGTGTGAAAGTATGTGTGTGTGTTAAAGTGTGTGTGTGTGTGTGTGTGTCAGTGAGTCTGTGGAAACGATATCTCACGAACGAATTTAGCGATTCGAATGAAATTTGGTACAAAAATCACAGTCCGTGAATACTGGAAGCCTATTGTTTTTAAATGCAATCGAATGTTCAGAACTCCCTTAAATTTTCGAGTGAAATTTTAAAAAAATCATCAAAAAATCAAAACCTTTAATAAAGTTACGCAAATAGAAATTTTTGTGTAATTTTTCGTTAGAAAACGATTGACATAAACTTTAGAACGCTAGCATGAACTGTTCTCGAGATATTGCACATTTTTTAAAAAAAATTATCAAACAATCCCATAAATTATAAAAAATATATTAACTGTTGAGAAACATGTTCACTTTTCATATGTAACATCATGCGATAAATTTGGTGATATCATTCTCGTGGATCTATCATTCCATTCATGAGAAAAAATACTTTGTGTAGTTTGTATCTGAATGTCAATAGTCATTAATCTGCAATAAGAATAACTTATTTCTTCGTACATAACATTTGGCGAGATTTTGGCGACGAATTTGGCGGAATGTCGTCAACTTGGCGACTTTTATCAATGTTGCCAAATTAACAAAAATCTCGCCAAATTTATAAAAATGACGCTAAATTAATGAAGATGACGACTCATTGACGAAAATTCAATATCTTGGAAAGAATATAAGTATTTACTATAAGAATAACCTATTTCTTTGCTGTAAATGTCGTAAATTCATTGCAGTATATAAGGAAAGTCATGTGCTGCCCACATCAGATTTTTTTCCATGCTAAAATGACATGAAAAACAAATATGTATTTAATTAAGAACATATAGTGTTTTATTTCTATTTCTCAATTTCTAAAGATCATCTTAGAAAGCCAGTTTAAAATTTGTACGAGAAACAGTACAAAGATAACAAATAAGTAACAAGATTACTAAATTTAATGAAAATTGAACAGATTGTTCTTTAGCTACATTAGACGTTGCCATTGTATAGATACACACTAAGCACCCGTAACATGTAAGTCCATCAGAACTAGTTTTGAAATTTATTTCCCTATCACAACATTATCCGTTCGCATCTACAATGCATTGAAGGTACACTTAAAAAAAATATGTACCCCGTTGTCCGTTATCGATTTATAGTCTATCTTCAAAATGCAAGTTCATAACAACCATTGGCATTTCCGTAAAAAGGAACTAAAAAAAATGGCGACATAAAAAAGACTACACACATATATACAAGAGATTTCAAAAGCGAGAGAGTTAGAATGTGGGCTATCTTATTAAAATGCATGAGATTTCTGAATGTAAGCGCTTAAAGATGATGGAGAAAAAGAATAAAGCTGGCATGCTTTTGTTGCTTATGGGACAACAGTTGCGCCATGATGTGATATTCCAAGTAACGCAGCGTTTTGAAAGCTTGTTATTTAAAAAAAAAGAAAGTTGTGCTTTCAGAAATGTTTTCAAGACTATAATATACGCGTTGGTAAAGATTTTATAACTGAGTTAAGATTTTTTTTCTTCAAAATGTGAGCATAGCATTTTATATTTATTTTTTAAGTTTAAAATAGCTTTTTGAAAAAGTGTATGGAATGTAAGGCTCTACTCGACATTTTTTATATTTATATAGAGTAATCGTAAACTTTTTCAACAAAAAAGAGGGGGTGATAGTACACATCAAGACGAACAAATTTTGCAATGGAACATAGGCTACATTCTACGCATAGTGTCAGAAAACTGTAAAGTGACATACCCACAATGATCCTTCAATAGTGGAAACACAGATTACCAATTTAAGAGTTTCACATTTCCATTCGCTATAAGAGAAAGACTCATAGTAGCTGCTCAAAGGGGCGTCCGAGGGCGTCGTTACACAGCCGACACTGCTGAATGAAAGACTGTCGTTCCAACTGGCAGACTCCTGGTGTGGTATTGATCACGTCCGCAGCAACAACGGTTTTCGTAACGAGATCTTACTGCGGTCTGCAGGTATCTGCACTGGTGTCGGCGGTACAACGACGCACTTTGAACAGCTAGTTGTAAAAGTATTTCGCCAATAAATCAGTGCAGTGACGTGGTGGTTTATGCTTTGCTTTTCCCAAAAGGAGAATGTTGGCGGTTTAATGGAATGGGACATGTTGAAAAAGGAAAGGTGGCAAAACGAGAGCGAGTAACTCAATTGCAATATTGTGCATACCATTTTTCTATACGTTGGATCTTAAGCCTTTTGTACAATAGTGGGAAATTATTTCAACAATACATAGTTGATGCATATGTTAAAACAGATCACAGTGGATGTATTATTTAGTCGGTCAGTAAAATCTCACTCAGCTATTTTACATAGAAAAAGGAAACAATAAACATCCTCAATTTATAAATTTTTCGAACAAACTTTCATAATTTTAGACATTTCTCATTATTTAGGGGTCAAGTTCGACGTTTTTGCAAATGTTCAAGTTCATACTTTTAGTAGTTTGACCTGTGTAAGTGCCCTTTATTCGGTTACTAAGGTTTTTACATAAAAAAAACCGCGCTATACAAGCCGATATTCGGTGCGGCATAGAATCAATTAAGGTGTTTATATCCTTCTGTGGAAGATTTTGCCACAAATGTTGTAAATGGTCAGCTGATTCAATAGTATTCTGAAAAGGTTGAAATTGCAGTTCCAGTATGCCCCAGACATGTTCTATTGGCGATAGGTCTGGGGACCTGAAGGACCATGGGAGAGTATTAAATCCTCTAAGACAATGTTAAGAAAGTCGTGCAGTATGTGGCCAAGCGTTGTCTTGGTTATAAATGGAACTTGGGGTACAGGACTTTACAACATAGGCAGAACAATCGACTGCAGAATATTGTCGTCGTACAAGCGAGCAGTCAGATTGGCTTACAGTACTGCTAGGGAAGACTGGCTGTCACATAAGATGTCAACGCTGGCCAATCCTCATCCTCATTAGCATGCGGCAGTCATCGGTACTGAAAGATAAGCTTTATTAGTCGCTAAAGACAGCACGCCTGTAATCTATACAGGCTATCTATTCTATCTAATCTAATCACTATTCAGGCTAACCGAACTCGGCATCAATACATAAGGCTCTGCTTATATTAAGGGGTCAGCGATGGGTGTCTTAATGGACGTTGACATCTAATCCCATCTTCTGGCAGTCGTCTCTGAATAGTATACATTGATACAGAATACATGGAGGATGGTAAGGGCCTTCGAATGGCCGATAATGACGTCATAGGTGTAGGCGTCATTCTCTATTGATTGCACACGTCTCTCTCGAGCTGTTATCTATCTGAGGCGTCTTGATCCTTTGCGATGGTTATGTGTTCCTTCTCTGACACACTGTTGCCAACACAGAGCAATTCCCATTTCGCTTCGATCAAGATGACGACTGATACATCTGTTGGATCAACTAACCAGCTTACCTTAGGCCTATGATTCGGCTCTCTCTATATCCTCCAATTGTTCATAGTGTCGTCGAGTACGTCTCAAAGGCATCTTTGTACACAACTTTCAGCAACAAATTCAGTTCCAATTGCCCGTGAGTGACAACACCAGTAGTTGTAATTGCTGCACGACTCGTCGTTCTCACGCGAGTTACATGTTGTTATTGAGACCCAGACCGTCCGACCTACCAGAAAGGTGTAAGGTAACTGTTTAGACGATCGGGAAGTGCCACTCAATTTAGACAGGAACCCAGTGGGGGAGGCATACACAGGGACCATACCCTTCTTCCCCTTCCACCAACCTCTCGGAAGGACTTACGGACCCACATGTTTAACGTGATTATACTCCGCATGAACACGGCGGCAGTTTTGGCAGTGGCTGGAATCGAATCCGGGCCTACCGAGTGCAACTTCAGCGCGCTAACCACTGGGCTACCGCACCCACACGCGTTGCATGTGAATCTATACCATAATTGATGATGACAATTTTATCATTTGTATAACTCTTTAAATGATATTTGCATGCCGTGTTTTACGGCTGTAGCTCAATTTTTATGGGTGCATATATTTTTTACAACATAGTGTATTTGAAATGTTACATGTAACTGCTGTATTTGAAATTGTACGTAATACCTTTCATTAAAATCACTCGCTTTATATGTTGCTTATAATTATATCCATGCTTGAATGACAATAGCTGTCTACAAAGAGATAGTTTCAGTTTCAACATTTGGACACCCGAGAAATGAAATTTGCATTTAGATTGGATGAAGGGAATAATATTCTGATGTTCCAGATTATACCATATCATCAAATAAAATTACTTCGAGAGTAAATTAACTATAGTTGAAAATGGACTTTTAAGTTTCGTATTTGAATGCGTGTGAATATGGTTTAAAAGGAATTCAGAATATACAATATACTGATAATAATACAAATACTGGGTGATCCAAAAGTCAGTTAAGATTTGAAAATTCAATAATTCACGGGATAATGTACGTAGAGAGAAAAAAAATTGACACACATTGATAAAACCAAGGACAAAACGTTTTTTAAAAAACGAAAGGTATTTTATTTAACATCCTAAAAAACGTGTAAAATATTGTTAAAAACTGCCAGAGCGCTTTCGGACGTATATACGCCCTTCATCAGTGGCTACATGAGTGGGAAAAGCATGGAATGTTTATATATATAGATACCATTTTAAAACAAATTTGCATAAAATATAAATGGTAAATGAACTTGCTACAATAGTTCAAGAAATATACACTGAAATTACAAAATAAGTTTAAACGCTTACGAATTTAAAAATATTACAAGAAAAGAACTAATACAAATTTTAGAAAAACGTCAAGCATGATATTCCTGAGAATGACGTCAGAAATAACTTTTAAGATATTTGAATTGCATAGAGTTGAGAATGAGTCGCCAAGCAAAACTTAAAATTTGAACAGGATCAGAATTACAATTTGAATCACTGTAAATATAAATAAACAGGGATTCATAAAGAAAAATACTACGTGGATTGTTACAACAAACCAAAAGGAAAGTTTTTTTCAAAAACGGGAAGAAATTTATCATTAGCCACATATTGAGCAAGAGCTGTAGAAAATTTACCAGATTTGACATCGCGAGCATGTTCTGCTAAACGGATGCCAACAGTACGTTTTGTACTACCAATGCAAAATTTATAGTCACCAGCAGGGTATAACAGGGGAACGACATACACTCCAGCAAAGGTTTTAAAGTCATCAAAATTTCCAAGTTTATCGGATCGAATACGATTAAATAAAGTGGTAATATTAGAGTGAGCGGGTTTGAAACCAAATTCATGGCAGAAATTAATAAAAGGGCGGAAAATCCTAGGATAGTAAGGAACTTCCTTACCATCCTAGGATTTTCCATAGATAAAAAAAAGCATTATCATGAATTTCAAGCTCACCTACTACATCCCTAGGTAATCTGCTCAAATTATCCAATTCTTCTTCATTTAAATCTTCTCCATTCATTAAAACATCGACTTTCTGTGGAATTAAAACAATGTCAATATCATTTTTATCATTTTCATCAAGCGATATTTCATCAACATCTTCGCTCGAATGCTCTTTTAGCATAGCGACAACTTCATGAAGTGTAAGAAAATGCCTTTTCCGACGAGATTTAATACCTGAAACAAAGAAAGAATAGTTTCTGAATTCAAAATAGGATTACGATGGTTTTATACTGCTTTATGATGATGATGCGTTTTCGCACCATTACTCGTTAGCTATAGAAATACAAAGAAAAATAAAATGAATCACTCACCACTAGACGCTATCTCATTCTTAAGAAATGGAATTATAAAATACTTTGGGCGGAAACAGCACTGCCATGTGGCACCATCTTTTATGATCTTGATAAACTATTTCAAAATTGAAATGCCAAATTGTCTAAATTTAAATTTTTCAAAAATCACAGACTATACCAGTTACTATACTATCCAGTTACTATAAAAATATAACTTACCAGTTACTATAAAAATATTTTCATAAAGAAACAAACTTGGTTTGCACAGAACAGTTAAATTTAGCCATGTTTTGTATTTTAGAGCGGCAAAACAAAAACATATTTAAAAAATGGTTCGAAAACGAACCATCAGCAGGGAATGGGTTAAGTACATAGATATGACTGAAAAATGACTTGATTCATATGCAGAAGTTCTGAAAAATGTATGAACTGGAAAATCTGGAAATCTTGTCCTTGACCCCATTGCACATATTGGTCTTTATACCTTTATCCTTTATCTATGTATTTGAGTAAAATCAAAACACAGTTTATGTTTTTAAATATCAAAGAGTGCGGGAAATAATTTTCTTTTGGAAACGATATAAATATTTTAATACCATAAGCCAGTATTTTTTACACCGAGTATCTTGCATAAATAACAATTTTAACTTGGCCACAAATCTTATCGTTTACTTTATAACTCGCGTTCTAATTGCAAACTAAGGAATCCTCTACTATTACAAATTATCTTCGAGAATTTTCCTCTCCGCATTAAATGCATATTAATGTAGAGATATACTACATACCATTTTCATCCGTTCTTTTAGGAAAACGCACCAAATTGCTATCTGCTACTCATAATTACACCCATTGATTGAAATTGGTCCTTTCTAAAATTACATTTCAACGAGGACAACTCAAAATCCGAGAAACAAAATTTACAATTAGTTGAAACGAAGGAAATAATATTACGGAGTTCGAGCTTTCAGCTATCATATTATATAAACGTACTCATCTTTAGAGCGAATTAACAATAGATGAAAGAGGAATTTAATCACATAAATGGCTTCCACTTACGTCACAATCGCCAAACATATCGCAAGATTCTTTAATAAATAGAATGGTTAAAATCATGACCACATATTTACTCTTTCTAGTTCTAGGTCATATGGATATTTCTAGTTCTGACGTCACATGCATATGGTTTCTAGGATTCTAAAATGTAAAAGCATCGACTAGACAGAGCAAATAAAAATTGATTCAAGGTATAAATCGGTTTCAAACGCAAAAAGGAGCGTGATATTTTGTCAGCTTAGATGAGGCAGTATCAACAACTGCTATTACCAACAACTGTTGTAACACCAGTACCAAGAACTGTTATTAATGTTTACGTACAGTTCCAACTGCTGCTAAAGAATACAATTGAAATAACCTCGTTAAAAGCAGTATAATATAAAAATTAATATTATCGACCGATTCGAAAGCTAACAACAATACAGACAAGAAGTAGGACACACAAGAGGCGCAATTTTCACTCGTCAGAGAAAGATCAGTAACTGATGTAAGATTAGCGGCAGAAACAGGGCAAGGTTGTTGCCAACGTTGATAAAAGAAAAACGGAAGTAAAACAAACCTGGGAGAAGGTAAGAAGAGGTAGGACATAATGAACGAAAGGAAAAATTCCAAAGAAGGTGAGCGTCCAATAAATGATTCAAATCTCTTATTTAGTTTCTCAGTTCTTTTTTAATTTAATTTGGATTCCATAAACAAGTGATTTGAATTCTTTCTTAGACATTCAATTTCCTATTTGATTACTGATTGAAACAAGTATTTAATCCATGCATTTAAGCACATTCATTTTAAGATTTTGATGATTTTTGTGGAACATTTCGAAAAGAAAAAATTGGGTTCTACTTTTTAGAATCGCATCATGAAATCTAATCACAGCATCAGAGTAACCCACAAGCAATCTACCTACCCGATATTATGAAATTTTGTAAAATTTTTTGAGTTAGTGTGCGTAAAATTATTGAGAATACACACACACACACACACAGAAGTATTACGCTATAAATAGTGGATCCGTGTTCTCAAACTCTGTAAAGCAATTTGGGCCTCTCCAGGTCTACCCTCTTCCAGTTGTACCAATCATGATTTTTTAATTTATAAAAATAAACTATAATATTTTGTAATGAATTACATTTTTATTTTGCCTTGAAACAAGTAAATAGCCAACAGGTTGGTGTATTTGTAAGGCTGAAAATAATGTATGATATTTCAGTCTTTAAAGTATGATTGTATTAAAGCATGCTTTTCCCCTCTTTCCGGTTCTCTGCCCCTCCAGGTCGTGCCAGTTTTCCCTCTTTGCTGGGCCGTTCACCGATGCTTGGACACTGGCTTCACCCTCTTTTCGGCACTATGTGTTTTAAATGTCCCCAAACCTGTAGATTCGTCGAAAATTTGAGTTACAATTTTCGACTCTATTTCAATCATTTTCCTGTACATTACCACGTATGGGTAGGGAAAAATAGAAATCAGATCATCGTTTTCCATCTTAAAATAAATACATAAAATTCGGAAAATATTCTAATCGCCGTTTCCAGTGCATAGCGTATAAATTAATAGTCCAGATACAGTTCATCTGTTGCTCATAATTATATCTATTGCTGATTGACAATATCCATCTATAAATATTACGTTTCAGCCTCGACATCTGGAAAATCCGAGAAATGAAGTTTGCAATTACATTGGACGAAGGAAATATTATTCCCGGGTCCGATACTATCTCATTAAATAAAATTACGCTTCTGACGAGAGTAAATTAACGATAGTTAAAAGCGAAATTCTATGGTATTGGAATGTCTGAAATGGAATTTCGAAAGTGGCAATATATTAGAATGAAGCAAATATTTGGTTATAGGTCTTCTGCATGAGTTTTGTGTTGATTTCCACTATACGGTTATAAGATTGATTGGAATTAACGTTATTTTTATCTATTAAACACCAGCATACAATAATAAGAAGATTTGATTTTTATTATATATATATATATATATATATATATATATATATATATATATACATAAATATATATATATATATATGGGTGTGTATGTCATAGAACGAGAATATACAAGTGTACTAAGTGTACCAAAAAAGTAACTAGACATAAAAGCGCGATGCAGCTTGTAAATGTCGAGAAATATAGCTAAGCACAAGCTTCGAGACAATTATCAGAAAGGTGACGAAAAAGGACCAACTGGGAATACTTAAACGGCCTAGGGGGATGGTGACCCCTAGTTCCCGGTTAATAGTCGACTTTTACACCAATGGTACTACTCCCGGAGTCATATATTACCTGTGGTCAAATTTCAGAACAACGTCAAAACAGAAGACGAACTCACAACAAGAACATGGAACTGATAGAGATATATCCAATGATATAAAATATTCGAAATCGAAAAGATGACGTTTTTGAAAAAACACACCGATTCCTCTTTCGTCACACCTCTTCCAACACCGCTCAATAAATGATTCGCGTGAAATGAAAATTCAGTTATCTGTAACGTTGCCAATTATAACTTGAATCGAAGATGTTGCCAAAATCCCTTTTAAAAGCATTGTCAAATTTATTATACAGAGTATTGTAACAATGACGTAGGAATTCAAGAGGATAGAGCTGTACTATAGCCTCCTTGATAAAAACAGTATCACTTTTGATACGATCCGCAGTATAGGTATGCATACGTGCATTACGTATGAAATGATTCAGTACAATATTACGAAAAATCATGTGACTCAATTTAGAATTCCAATTTATTATATAATGTATATTGATCTTGAATTGGCGTCTTTTATCGTATATCTTCGTATACGTAGTATTTCCATTTGAAAAATGAATACTTATATCCAGATAATTTATTTCTTTTGTCGTATTATTAGGAGTTTCCAACAAAGTTAAATTCGTAAGATAGAAAGTGAAATCAAAGTTGATATTGGTTTGTTTCTGTGCAATAAGAATGTCATCGACAAATCTAAAGTATGGTGACTCATTTAATATGTGAGTACCTTTTTCGTAATAATGGAGGTAAAGATTTGCTAATAATGATGAGCATCCACCTCCCATAGGTTAATAATAATGATGAGCATCTACCTCCTATAGGTTAATAATAATGATGAGCATCCACCTCCCACCCCTTTTCCCTTCTTTCCGGTTCTCTGCCCCTCCTGGTTGTGCCGGTTTTCCCTCTTTGCTGGGCCGTGCACCGATGCTTGGACACTGGCTTCAGCCCTCTTTTCGGCGCTATGTGTTTTAAATGACCCCAAACCTGTAGATTCGTCGAAAATTTGAGTTACAATTTTCGACTCTATTTCAATCATTTTCCTGTACATTACCATGTATGGGTAGGGAAAAATAGAAATCAGATCATCGTTTTCCATCTTAAAATAAATACATAAAATTCGGAAAATATTCTATTCGCCGTTTCCAGTGCATAGCGTATAAATTAATAGTCCAGATACAGTTCATCTGTTGCTCATAATTATATCTATTGCTGATTGACAATATCCATCTATAAATGTTACGTTTCAGCCTCGACATCTGGAAAATCCGAGAAATGAAGTTTTCACTTACATTGGACGAAGGAAATATTATTCCCGGGTCCGATACTATCTCATTAAATAAAATTACGCTTCTGATGCCAGTAAATTAACGATAGTTAAAAGCGAAATTCTATGGTATTGGAATGTCTGTGAAATGGAATTTCGAAAGTGGCAATATATTAGAATGAGGTAAATATTTGGTTATAGGTCTTCTGGATGAGTTTTGTGTTGATTTCCACTATACGGTTATAAGATTGATTGGAATTAACGTTATTTTCATGTATTAAACACTAGCATACAATAATAAGAAGATTTGATTTTTATTATATATATATATATATATATATATATATATATATATATATATATATATATATAAAACTGCCAGATTGCACTTGCCTGTATCACAATGTAAAGCTTATTACTAAATTGAACATGGGCTTGGCGATAAAAACGACCTTGTGAGACCAGGAGACATCTAGGCAGGCAGTGTTAATGTTACGAAGATTTACGATAGATTAGATTTACGATTACCAAGCAAGATAAAAGCGTAGATTCGTAGGCGACAGTTTACAACAACTATGGCCTGGGAGGTCATGACGGCAATAAATAAATTCACTTAAATTACAGGTGTGGTTGGGTCAGAAAATCTCCTGGAGTCCAAAGCTGTAACCATGCAGATTGGTTAACAAATTAACCAATGAATAAGTGTTGCTGCATCGTCCTGAGGATAACCAATTAGATACTGAGGGCGTATCTTGACATCAGTCGAAACCATGCGGCAACGATGCAATGTACGGCTCTACGATTTACAATCTAATTAAAAATAATAAGTCTCCCCAAATTCAATATTTATAAAGGAGAAAACTCCAATGTTCCGTTTCTTTCACCACATTTTGGTTTCCGTGACGCTTTTGTGCGTGTTCAAAATTTAAATGAAAAATTTAATAAATAGTACTGATGTTTGATAAAATGAATTTAAAGAAATGATGAATAATTTTAATGGAGTGATATGTGATGACTAGATAATGGCTTTGATAAAATTCAAATATGCACATTCACTAAAAGTAAAATGAAGAGAAATTGAATAATAATTTGTTAAGAAAAAGTAATTAATAATATTTGCATTTAAAAATGTATGATGTGTAGTATTTTGAGTTATAATTCATGTGTTGTTATTTTTAGTTAAGATTTTGGAAGGGGTAATTTTATATTTTAAATGCCACCGACAAATATAAATAAGCGATGAAAGTCGCCACAAAAAGAGTATGTAGGCGTTGTAGAACCACAAACGTAAAAATGGATACTAATTTTGGATAAGTTTATTACTAATTTTTGAGGAGCTTAAGGCGGAGAATGTTGAAATTTTTATCGAGCAATTTGACAGTATGGCAAAAATGGCAAATTAGTCAGGGGAAAACAAGCGGTCATTTTAAAGATCAGACTATAAAAAAGGCTCTCACTTCCCTAATGCGGAAAACTGAACTGCAAAATGCAGATAATGCTGCAGAAATATAATATTTATTACAAAAGCAATTTAATCCTAGCCTCACTGTGCTGCAAAAGCAGACAATTTTAAACAAAATAAAAATGAAGCCAGAAGTGTAGGTGTCGGAATTGGCCTTGCAAGTTACAATTATGACCAATGAGTTCTTAGGCAGTAGTGCTGCGAGTAACGAGATGAGAGAAATAAGTAACAATATAAAATTTGCAAAATTAATGGACTCATTAAGACCAACCAGATATGGCATTTGAGATTAAAAAACTAAATTTACAGAACTTTGAAAAAGCGGTGGAGTACGCAGAACATTTGGAAAGTATTTTTGGGGATTTCGATAATACGGAGGTTAATGTGATGCATAGAAAATAAAATGTAGGCAAAAATTTAAATAATATAGAAATAGGAAAGCAAATAGAGAATTTAAAACTTGAACTTCAGCAATTAAGAAATAAAAAGCGGGGGAGCCCAAAAACTCAAATGAAATATTGCATAGGATGCGGAAATCACGACCACTATTTCGCTACGTGTTGGTACAACTAAAACGCACAGAAAAATTATAGAGCAAATCAAAATGAGTACGAAAATAAAAGAAATGGATTTAGAAATAATCAAAATAACGAGTTTAGAGAAAGAAATCCGGATAGAAATGATGAACGTAATATAAGTAGCAGACCTGAAAGGCTTAATCAGCAACAAAAGGAACGCAGCGTCAGTAAGAGTAACGCGCATTTAAACTAGCAAGGGGGCTTTTGCCTGGTGAAAATTTTAAAAATAGACCAAAGTCGCAAACGCGTAGCGGATAATTTCAAGTAAATGAATACCAAAATAAAAATAACAATTAAAACCTTCAGTATTTACAAGACTTTTTTTAGACTTGTATCAGCTACGTATAATAAACTTTCAGCGATGAGAAACGATAATTATAGAGTTGTCAAACACACAATTTTATGGCGTTTCTCTTTTATTTACTTGGAGACAACAATGCGGACCTGGCCTACCTCTCGGTTTACAGGTTTAGTTCCGCACCCCTGAGAACTTACGGACCCACATGTTTAACGTGATCGTACTCCGCGTGAACACGGCGGCAGATTTTTCTTTTTCCAGCTGAGGGAATCGAACCCGGGTCTACCGAGTGCAATTCCCGCGCGCTGACCAGTGAGCTACCGCACCCACTCTCTTTTATTTACTTGTGCCAGCTGGAGAATGTGAGAATAGGCAGTGTTAATGTTACGAAGATTTACAATATATACCAAGCACGACAAAAGCCCAGACTCGCAGGCACCAGTTTACGAAACAGCCCTGGCCCGGGAGGTCATGACAGCTATAAATGAAGTGCACTTAAAATACAGGTATGGTTGGGTCAGAAAATCCTCTGGAGGCCAAAGCTGAAACCATGCAGATTGGTGACTAATAAATTAACCAATAAAGAAGTGTTGCTGCCTCACCCCGAGGACAACGAATGAGATACGGAGGGCGTATTTGGACCCTCAGGCGAAACGATGTGGCAACAAGCAGAAAAAGTTCAAAAGATTTATTCAATATATGCAGTCTGTATTCAGAGACTTGGTGTGGCAGTCCACGATAAATGACCGTTCGAAAGTGTTGTGACTGAAACAGCAATCAATATTCAGAGAGATGGTGAAAAGTCACTTAAGAATGAAACCGGCCACACAAATAGCTACCAAAAGCCTTCGGGTTGGTCGTGTGGTCTAGGTTTTCCACTTAAGAATGAAAGGATTAAGATTTACAGAGGATGTGCTTAATGATGGCAAGGAATGACTGCTAATTTGCGATCGCGTTCGATACTTAGAGCATGTTTGAGTGCCTATGACAAAATGCAATGAAGGTCCAACATGCAAACAACAGAGATATGTGCCAATCTACATCAAATTTAGGTCTATGTGATTTTAGGCAAATAGATTCCTGGTCTCACACACCCAGTTCCTCCTCCTTAAATACACACACACACACACACACACATATATATATATATATATATATATATATATATATATATATATATAATGTATAAAGAGAAAGTAAAAAATGGAAAAAAGAAGGAAGGCTTAGCAAGTAGCTTACTTAAAAGTGGTAAGGGGTTGTGACCTTACACCCCAGTTGTCAACATGCATGTCATAAATGCCGCGGCATTGCACTCCTGGACGCCAGCACTGGCTGAAGCCAACCTCCGAAGTGACAATAACGATTATCACAAGACCTTTAGAGAAAGAAAGGGCCAATGAAAATACTTAGTCTATCACTTTATCGTATACAAGTCTATCAGACGGCTTGTGGCTTCCTAAATATAACTGCGTGGTATCGTTCTGCTGTCTTGTTATTAAGATAAATCATACTCATTTTATGCGATCCATCAACAACCAAGATGATATAATATTGATTTTAATTTTAAACAATATTAATTATTTTTACCATAAAAATTATTGATATAATGTTTCATAAAAGGTATGGGATATTGCTGTTGGTATGCTTGTTGGAGAAATGCTACGTCATAATGAATACGGATGACGTCGTTTTTTATGATTCTTTGTATTCCAGCCAATACTCCTAAGAATACATTTCTAAAGATGTTTAAGTGAAGATTGGAATTCCAACGTATAATGCCTGTGATGGGTATACCAAAACTTCTTCTTTTATCATATATAGTAAAACTGACTGGAATTCCACTAAAGTCGATGCATTAATCCAGAAATTCCACTACATTTTTATGTGTAGTTGGATTTTCTTTTAAGATTAAATTTGCTGGGTAAAAATCAAAATTCATTTCATAATTCTCATCTTTATATCCAATTATCAAATTATCCACATAACGCAGGTATATAATTTCATTATTAATATAAGATTGGTAGATAAGTGTTGAGGTATAAAACTACAATTAAAGGCATCCCCATGGGAGGGGGGGGGGGGTGCTCGTCTATATTTGCAGATTTATACCTTAACTTTTATGAAAACCAATCTCATATTAATAATGAAATTGTATACCTGCATTATGTGGATGATTTGATAATTGGATATGAAGATGAGAATTAAAAAATTAATTTTGATTTTTACCCAGCAAATATAATCTTAAAAGAAAATCCAACTACACATAAAAATGCAGTGCCGCCAACGGCCGTACCGAGCTGAAAACACCGGTTCTCGTTAGATCACCAAAGTCAGGCAGCATAGGGCGCGGTTAGTACTTGGGTGGGTGACCATCTTGGAACACCGCGTGCTGTTGGCACATTTCGGGAGCGGTAGCTCGGTTGTTTGCGCGCTGGATTTGCACGCTGCCGCAACTGCAGCCGTGTTCATGCGGAGTACGATCACGTTTAACATGTGGGTCCGTAAGTCCTTCCGAGAGGTTGGTGGTAGGGGAAGAAGAGTACGGTCCCTGTAAATGTCTCCCCCACTGGGTTCCGGTCTAAATTGGGTGGCACTTCTCGGCCATCCAAACAGTTACCTTACACCATTCTGGTAGGTCGGACGGTCTGGGTCTCAACAACAACATAAAAATGTATTGGCATTTCTGGATATATGCATCGACTTTATTGGAATGCCAGTCAATTTTACTATATATGATAAAAGAAAAAGTTTTGGTATACCCATCTCAGAGGCATTATGCATTGGAATTCTAATCTTCACTTAAACATCTTTAGAAATTTATTCTTAAGAGGATTGGCTAGAATACAAAGAATCATGAAAAACGACGTCATCCGTATTCATTATGACGAAGCATTTCTCCAAAAAGCATAAAACAGCAATATCCCATACCTTTTATGAAACATTATATCAATAATTTTTATGGTAAAAATAATGAATATTGTTTAAAATTAAAATCAATATTATATCATCTTGCTTGTTGATGGATTGCATAAAATGACTATGATTTATCTTAATAACAGGACCGCAGAACGATACCATGCAGTTATATTTAGGAAGCCACAAGCCGTCTGACGGACTTGTATACGATAAAGTGATAGACTAAGTATTTTCATTGGACTTTTTTTTCTTTCTCTAAAGGTCTTTGATAATTGTTATTGTCACTTCGGAGGTTGGCTTCAGTGCTGGCGTCCAGGAGTGCAATGCCGCGGCATTTATGGCATGCATGTTGACAACTGGGGTGTAAGGTCACAACCCCTTACCGCCTTTAAGTAAGCTACTTGCTAAGCTTTCCTTCTTTTTTCCATTTTTTACTTTCTCTTTATACATTTTATATTTATATCGTGCATAGTATTTGTAGCTGCTTTGCACATAAATGTTATATCACCAACATATTTTTCATAATTTCCACTTTTATAAATTTTATTACATTATATATATATACATATATATATATATATATATATATATATATATATATATATATATAATGTTATGAAACATTATATCAATAATTTTTATGGTAAAAATAATGAATATTGTTTAAAATTAAAATCAATATTATATCATCTTGCTTGTTGATGGATTGCATAAAATGACTATGATTTATCTTAATAACAGGACCGCAGAACGATACCATGCAGTTATATTTAGGAAGCCACAAGCCGTCTGACAGACTTGTATACGATAAAGTGATTTATTTAATAACATTATGATGGAGGACCTATATCAGATCATTATGGATCTGCATCATAAATATAGTTTGCAGAGATTTAGTGAGGTGGATAAATATAGGGCACTAGTTGGACTGGTTCTAAATGAAACAGTGCTATACAATGGAGTGGAATTTTATAAACAAATTAGAGGAATACCGATGGGCGGTAATTGTTCATCGGCATTGGCAGATTTATATTTGGACTGTTATGAGAATGGGACTCATTTGTTGAATGACATGTTGCATTTAAGATTCGTTGATGACATTATCGTTGGCACAAAAGTAAATACGTATTGGATTTTGGTTTCTATCCGTGTTCACTTAAATTGTTTGAAACACCTATGAATGAAGACGGGAGCCTGAAATTTTTGGACGTATGTATTATGTCAAACGAAAATAGAACTTCCTTCTGTATATATGATAAGCGTACAGCCTTCAACTTTGACGTAAACTTTATCACTTCATGGGGAACTTGTTTAAGTAGAGCTGTCTTCCGTAATATAATTGTCAATCAACTTTTAAGAAACAAAAGGTTAAACTCTCAAAGTAGCGACAGAATTCAACAGGATAAAATGTATTTGAACGAGGCACGGAAAAAGGGTTATCCGGTTGGCTTTCTGAACGTAATTGAGTCATCATTTTACGGTAAACTGTAAGCGTTGGTTATTTAGATCACGGACATATAAAGTTGATGACTTGGTACTATATATATTGGGGATTTGTGTTGTATAAGGCATGATTTCGTTAGGGAGTAACTTGAGGTCTTGTTTGCACAAATTCTAGTGTTGTGTTTGGCTTCAACGATCATGGTCTTTTCGTTTCCAAATAGATCTTCTTAGGTATAATGGCCTAGATGCGGAATGGTACCGGCATCCGGGAGTGTGGCCACAGCGTGCTGAACCGGGGTGAGGGGGTCACAACCCCCCTTCTGACAATTTTTGGTACTTTTCTTTTTCTTATTTCTTGTATCATATTTGATTTTCAGATTTGGACATTTCCAGTGACAAATTACAGTGATTTTATAAGTAGTAAAAAGGAGATTTTAATAAAATACTTTTAAACATTATTTTCTGGTTGTCTTCGATTTTAAAGTAGTAATAAATAATGATTATAATAAAATTAAAAATGATAGAACTTAATTATGTAGTATGTTAATTAATAATTATATTTTAGGAACTCGCACAAAGAATAAATGTTGGGTTTTTGGTGAAGTTTCAATTATGCGCTTAATGTGTAGCTTCACTATAGCTTCTTCTAATCCTTTCACCTCATTTGAGCGCAATGTGCATTCTTTTGCTTTCACCACAGACGTAATAAATTAAGAAATGATCAGTGCTTACCAAACGGCAACAGACATCTAGATATGTTCAAGAACTCTATTGGGTACTAGATCCTTCTGATGATCACTATACCCATCAATAGCATCGTATGCATCAACTTCGTGGAATCTTCCAATGTGCCCACTCACAGTAGCTCAACGTTCGAGCAATATCCTCCTTCACTTAAGTGAATCGAAACTTTATCCTGCAGTACTGCAGGAACGCAGAAATGTTACTTAGCTAGATGATTGGTCTACATAATGGAACCAGTCAGAAGTCGTTAATTAAAAGTAAAAGATAAATATATATATATTTGAAAGTAAACTACGTGAAATCATAATGAAATGTTATATAGCCCTTAAAATTTATACGAAGATTTATTAAATGCAATCTTTTCAACAGCAGTTTTTTGACGACGAACTATCATTTTATTAACATTTATTAAATAATAATATAATAAAATTATGCTCAAAAACGTCTGTAATAAAAACTAATGTATATAAAAATCTCGTTTAAATACAGCCTGCAATAAAATTTAGGACAATACGTTTCGAAAACAAAAATACAGCCTTCTGTTTCAAAACAAAAAAGATGCACAATTTAAGTTAATCAAACAAATTTGGCATCTGCGAATGAGTATCACAAATAACTAACGGTAGGAAAAAAGTTACCATCGCTGCGAAGTAAAATGAAATATCTTAAACTAAAGAGACAGAAAAACTAGAGGCCAGTTACTACGGATGAGAAGTAAAAAGCACGCGTGAAAGAAATAATAGTAGAAAATAAAGAATAAAGAAAACAAAACCTCAAGTTGCGCGCACACGCGGGAGTGTATGTGTGTGTGCAATGTGTGTGTGTATGTATAATGTGTGTGCGTATGTGCAATGTGTGTATGTGCAGAGATTATGTGTGTCTGTGTGTGTGTGTGTGCACGCGCGTGTGCGTTTGTGTGTGTACTTGCGCATGGGTGTTCGTGTGTGTATGTGTGCGTGCGTATGTGCAACTTGTGTGTGCAGAGTGCGTGGGTTTAGAGTATGTGTATGTGCGTGCAATGTGTGTGTATAGTGTGTGTATCTACTTTAACTCAAACAGTATTTGTGCAATTTGCATAAAATTTGGCTGTCATGTATTACTTTGGCGAGCAGATCCGATTGTGTCACAAATAAGAAAAAAAATCTGATGCGGGCAGCACATGACTTTCCCTGCAGACTTATATATACATTCTCTTTATTTTAATTAAATTTAATTCACTTATAATTCAATTTTCATTCTCATTTGGTAACTGGACTAATTTTCAAAGGTGACGTAGACAAAAAACGAAAATATCTCGAGAACGGCTAGTCCTAGTGTAATGGGGTTGGTCTTATTCTCTTCTTCGTTAAAAATTACGTATAAAACAAGCATTTAATGGATATATTTCAGCATACGTAATTTTTTATTTTAGATTTTGTCGTTTTTGCGGGCTCTTTTGCAAAAAAAGGCAGGTTATTTTTTTCTGAATCATACCAAAATCTAATCAGCACCAGGGTAACCCACAAGTGACTTATTTACCAAATTTTGTGAAATTCGGTTCATTAGATTTTCAGCTAGTGTGGATACAAGCTTTTGCGGGTCATTTCGCAAAAAAAGGCGGGTTCTTTTATCCCGAATTGTACACAAAACTAATCAGCACCAGATTCGCCCACTTACCTACCAAATTTTATGAAATTCGGTCAATTAGTTTTTTAGTTAGAGTGGATACAAAATCTGCACAGACAGACACACAGACAGACACACAGACAGACACACAGACAGACTCACAGACAGACACACAGACAGACACACAGACAGACACACACACAGACGTCACGTTAAAAATAGTTTTTTCGTATTCTAGAGGTCTCGAAACGTGTAGATCCGTCGAAAACTCGAGTTGCGATTTTCGGCATGATTCCAATACTTTCCCTATGCATTACCGTGTATTGCAGGGAAAGTAATAATAAAATTGGTAATTTTGAGTAGTAAGCACCGTGAATTCAGTAGCACACACTAACAACAATTGTAAATCCCAATTCGCAACCAGCTTTGAATTTCCTAAATATTAAATTCCGGATTTAGTTCAGAATTTTAAACTCTGGATTAAGTTCAGCACAAGGCTTCAATGACCAAGTTCATAATGGCAGAACAAACCTATAGCGGCTTTCCCCAAATCAGGATAACCTTGACCGTCAGGTCAACAATACTTTATCGATACTGTTACCATGTATCTTCGTGGGCGTATTTTCGTAATACAATGATGAGTCTGAATTTCTGGATAACTAAAGATTTATTGAAAGCACCAATAAGCATAAACAAGAATAATTTTCTGATAATTACTCTCTAGCTATTTTTAATGGTCATATAGATAAAAATAAGGTACAATAAAATAGACATTAATTGCTCAACTCACTTTCAAAGCAAAATATTACATTCTCGAAACATTGACGTTCATAATTCACTTTTTTCTCGCACCAACAACTTCCAACTAAACGGGGATCGGCTTATAAATCCTCTGTAGAAATTTATAGAAAAATGTATGTATTTTAGAAAGTTCTTAAGCAAACTACAAAATCCGAGATGTTTCAGGAACTCGTCAAAAGTCGGCATGTGGGCAATATTTTGAAAATATTTTAGCCAAGGTCAATCAAACCTGATGATCGTATCAACACAATAGTATGAGAATCTATAAATGGTCTTACATGCTGTTGTCACTAATTATTTACATTAATTTATATTTATTAGGCACATTAAAAAAGATGATCAATATTATTGTAATATTTGGACATCAGTAAGACCATATTTGGACAATTGTAGAGTTATTTGTTAAGGATGTGTTGAAGCTGGCCTAGAAATATTTACAGAGCTTCTCCGTTGACGGCAATGATATTGTAATTTAGAGCTTATATGATTTTTCAAAAACGTCTTTAAAGAAATATCTTGGATTTCGCATGCTCGGTGTTATTGCGAAATAAAAAAATCTGATGTGGGCAGCAGACGACTTTCCCTGCAGAATTAAACTCATATTTTCTTTATTTCTTTGATAATTCATTAGATTGAGTTTAATTGCATCAAATAACACTAAATTTGTATTTTTAATTCAATTTTTGTTTTTATTTGGTAATTGGACATTTTTCCGATAGAGGTGTTTCAAAATGCAAGAAATCTCATATATTTTGAGAACGGTTAGTCCTAAAATATAATACAGTATGTTATATTCTTTTCCGCGTCAAAAATCGCGTATAAAACAAAAATTAAATTGATACATTTCAGCATACGTGGTCTTTTTAACACTTTACAACAAAGTTGAAATGTGTTTATGACTTCGTTCATTCTGTCTGTCTGTCTGTCTGTCTGTCTGTCTGTCTGTCCGTTAGCACGATAACTGCCGTAAAAATGACTTAATCAAAATGAAATTTTAGTATGTTGTTCAGACGGTCTGTAGAACCTACGGGAATATAAATGAATAATATAACCCAATTAGTTTTGGATTGAACCCGGGTCGAAAAAATGAAATGCATTGAGCCCTATGCGACGTAATTCTTCAAACATTTTTTAAGCGGATTTAAAATTCACAACTTGCTTCGAAAATTTTAGGTAATATTCAAATTGTTCCATAAAATATATAAAAGAAAATTCAGCGAAATATATTCAGTAGTTTTTTAAATAAAAATTAAACTAATAATTACACCTCTTATATGAAACGATCACGTGACCATGATATGAAACGATCACATGACCCACTTCAAAATGATATATGGCATCCATCTTGTTTCAAAATCGTGATTTTTTTAAGTTCTTTTTAATATAAATAGCTAAAATAGTTTTTTCGTATTCTAGAGGTCTCGAAACGTGTAGATCCGTCGGAAACTCGAGTTGCGATTTTCGACATGATTCCAATACTTTCTCTATACATTACCATGTATTGCAGGGAAAGTAACAAAAATAGGTAAAAGTAAGACAGCTCTCTTTTGGAGCGCACATTTATGAAATACTTTTAAAACTAAATTCGTATGCTCGATATTTTTCTTTATACTCCCAAGCTAAAGTTGATCCTGTTACAAAAGTTTATTATGTGAAAAAAAAACTGAAATCCGACCACGCAATTCGGTCATTTGTTATCCGACTGACAGAAATGTTTCTTGCTGGGCCGCATTCTATTTGGTAACGGTCGTTACGTTCAATAAAAGAAATGGCGCAAAACAGAAAATAGATTGATTAAACAGGTTGTTTTGTAAGGTTTTTGGCAAAATAATGAATTATTTATTAAAACGTAACATGTACAAAATATATTCTGCAATTATATAACATGAAATTTATCGTTTACATTATGCAGATTAATGGTTACATCAAGAAAATTTCTTATAATTTTTTGAAATGAGATATGGATGATATGAAATACGACAACGTTAGTTATATTAAGCATTACATACAAGCATACAACAAATGCATATCCACGAACAGTGAATTTCCCTATATCTTGAATTAAGAATATATGTAAATAGTTCTCACAAAACGTCAGGATTTACCAAAGAAAGTTAATTTAATTTTTATATTAACTAAATGATCGCTTACTTGCTGATCACTCATTTGATTCCCAAAAGTTGGCGATATGGCGTCAAATTTGTCACTATGAAATAAAGATAAAGAAACTGGTTTTTCTTAAAGGTAATCCCTAATATGTCTGGTGTTCTACATAATTCCCTGATCAACATCATTAAGCTTGTAGTCAGTTTGCTTCAGTTGACCACTTTTCTGACTATAGTTTGTTTTTACTCCTCCTATATTTCTAAATTAATTTCTTTACAAAGGATTTTTCTACTAAAAATTTCCACCGGCTTTATAACAACTTCAAACACTTCGCTATTTTCTATTGGTGGTATCCCCCCATTCATTTGGTCATTGAAACTTTATATATTAAACTCATGTTCTGGAAACATAAAATTAATCTTTTCTCTGATCCCGATCTTCCCCCTCCCGACCAATTTGGTTAGTTTTACCCTTTTTCTGATACTTTACTACATTTTCGCATCATTAATTTACCTAAATTTAATCCTATATCCTTTTCCTATTATAACACATATACCGTCGGATCCAAAATAGATGACAATGTAGGTTTCTCTATTTGCATCTATAAACATGATGAGCTGATCAGAATTTTTAATTTTAAACTAAGAAATGGGAATGCAGTTTTCCATGCAGAACTTACTGCTATTAATCACGTTATTAATTGGGCCTATGAAGGTAATCTTAAAGTAAATATATATTCTGACAGTCCATCTTCAATCTTGGCTTTTAATTCTATCAAAAAATATCAAAATTTTTAAGGACGTAAAATTTTCAGGTTATTCTTCTAAATTGTTAGTAAATCTTATTTGGGTTAAAGCCCATGCTAACATCCAGGGAAACGAAGTCCCAGACCATCAAGTTAAATTAGCAGCTGCTCTCGACACGCCTATTAAAATACATTTTCCCTATTCATTTTTAACCAGACATTGTAAAACATTTCTTTTAAATAATTTTCAATCTTACCTTAATAATTATATTTCTCCTAGGACTCATGACCCTGATAGAATTTTAAATTATCTTCCAAAAGTAAATCCCAATCTCCAAATTTTTAACAAATACCTTATATATTTTTCAACTGGTCATGATCCATTATTAGATTATTTCCACTATTTTAAATTTAAAAACTTCTAGCTGCCCTTGCAACTCATTTGGCGATGTAGACCATTATGTATTTTCTTATCCTTTCTCTTCTAAATTTCATTTAACTAAGCCCTCTTTTAATCTCCAGGCGACTTAGTTTTTCGGTGTTAGTAACAATAAAATTTTTATCAGTAAACTTAGGAACTGCATTCTTATTAATGAAATTATAGAAAATATATCTTATAGAAAAGATATCTTATTAGAAAAATCTCAAACAAATTAAAGTAATATGTTTATGTGTGTGTTTTCTGCTTTCAATTAATGGTGATCAATGACTTCAACACTGTTCCAATAGTTCTTGTTTTTCTATATATTTCTAAATTGTATATTTTCAATACTTCTTCTATGCTCTTTTGCTTTGTGCACACGCTATGTTCTACTATGTTTCTTTACATTGTGTACATTTTTCAATCATTTACATTTCTTTTTGTATGTTTCTTCTATGTCTTGCATATATTGTAAATATGTTTTTCCCATTCTACTCCTTCCTTTCCTTTCAGATTTTAATTTCATTTGTTATTAAATTCCTATTCAAATATTTTCTTCCTTTTCAATATATTAACATTTCCTTTTCTTTCTTCTAAATTTATATTTTTTCGGTTCTTTTCTATTTCATCAAACTTTTATAAAATTCATTTCTCATTTTCGGATATTTTATATTAAAATTCTGCATTCGAAAAGAATTAAGACTATAAATATTATAAATTATCCCATTTCCCACTCCTGCTTCTACTCATAAATAATTTTATTTGTAAAACGGTTTGTATATATTGATATATATCTTTAATTGTATGCTTCAAAATTTTAAATAAATTTTGGTATTTCGCTGACCATGGAAGTCGGTTTCGGCTAACTTCCATTCCCGGCTACTCAAACAGCTGCTATAAACCCTAGGGTCAGTTGAGTGATCTGAGTCTTCAACACTCCTCCTATCACAATTATTTTGGAAAATATCGTTGAAGTAAACGTTTGGAATTCGGTATTCTAGTATTATATATCCGTGTGGGCGGAAGCAAACTTTAGATAGAAAGCAATGAGTAAAAATCGATATACCACTTTTCGATTACAAATGGATACACATTGAAATTTGAAGCCCCATACCTTATTATAAGTATGTTCTTATTCTTGTTTACAAGCATAAGACATATTCCCTTGTCACGTTTTACGATCAAAAGAAGCAGATTTTTTGCGTAAAAAAACGTATTGAAACTCTTTAATTAACAGGACGACATACTATGCAGGTCCGATAAAAAAATAAACAAATAAGAATTCACTTAATTAAGGTAAAATAATATAGAAAAATAAACATGCACAGGTTTTTAATTAGATGCTCCCAATCCTAAAAAATACATTGGAACATTCTGAAATGTGAGAAAAAAAGAGTGTTTATGAGCTGTTTATTTCGCACTTCCTTAAAAAAGCCAAGCGTTAAATTAAAAATGTTCCGCTCTTTAAAATAATGTTCTTCGATCTTTTTAATTTATCGCAAAGGTTTTCTTCGTATAGAGCACACTTATTAAAAATAAAATACATTTTTAAATGTTGCAAACTTTAATGTATTTAAATCCATTGTTTTATAACCACCCGCGTTATAGTTTATAGGGAAAGGGCATATATGGGGACTAAGAGGAACGGGTTCGTCATACTTGCATTTAACTTTTAGAATAAGCTATTAGCCAAACTTTATAGAATAGACGTAGGATATTTATTACCAAAACACAAATGTGATTATGGTGATACATACGAACAGTCAATATCTATCAATATACATGATTCCTAAGAAAGTTCTTAAAAATCACAATAACTTCGTAAAGAAAAGTTCAAAAGTGTACATGTTAGGTCTATCTATGGTAAAGTGGACCCTATCTAATCGAATGAAACAAACTGCAAGATAGACGAAAAAGATCAATTACAAGGCTGTCTAATGATTACATACCCAACCAGTGAGGCGCGGAGCACCTGCAGGGAAAGCGCGAAGATATTGATAGAATATGGAATTTTTTTTTAATTTACACTATTATAACTTTCAGGAGGAATAACATCCTGGTTGTATACTATGTACATATATTATCCACTTTAGTGCTATAGATAGAGATATATTTGCGCGCCTATGCGGATATATGGAAAATAGGTTTTTAATTTACACTATTATAACTTTGAGGAGGAATAAACTCCTGGTTATGTACTATGTACAGATATTATCCACTTTAGTGCTATAGGTAGATATATTTGTGAGCCGATGAGTATATATAAAAACATGTTTTAATTTACTCTATTAAAACTTTCAGGAGGAATAAACTACTGGTTGTGTACTATGTACAGATATTATCCACTTTAGTGCAAAAGGTAGATATATTTACGAGCCGATGTGGATATATGAAAAACATGTTTTTAATTTAGATTATTATTACATTCAGGAGGAATAAACTCATGGCTGTATAATATGTACATATATTATCCACTTTGGTGCTATAGGTGGATATATTTGTACACCGATGCGTATATATGGAAAACATGTTTTAATTTACACTATTATAATTTTCCGGAGGATAAAAATTTCCGGTTTGCATACTATGTAAAGATATTATTCATTTTAGCGCTATAGGTATATACAGGGTGTCCAGAAAGTTCCCGAACGGCGCAATATCTCGAGAAATACACTTCGGATCAAAAATTAAAAAAACACGTATTCAATATTTTTAGAAAAGCTATCCAATGATACCAAAATTGACCCCTATTGGGGGGAGGGGGTGGGGCAACTTTGAAATCTTCAATGGGAATCCCCATTTTTTATTGCAGATTTGGATTCTCCAGAAAAAATTACATACATTTGACCTACGATTTTGATTCAAGCACCCCGATCATGAGAGGGAAGGGGAGTTACAGAAAAAAGCACCTTGATCATGATAGACAAGGGAACTCATGTTAATCAAGCACCCCGAAGGGAACAGAAAACTATTACGTCCACATCCTTGTTCCTGGGTAGTGCTAAAAGTAGTTTTGAATCGTTTTCTAAACTGAAGTCAACAGTTGTCGCTGAAGTGAACGGTTAGCGGGGGGAGGGGGTCAATTTTAGCATCATTGGGTAGTTTTTTTGAAAATATTGAACACGTAATTTTTTATTTTTCTATCCGAACTGTATTTCCCGAGATATTCCCATTTTTAAACGTTTGTGCACCAATTCCGTTTTTCTCGATTATAGCGCAGTTTGTGGGAGCAAAAATTAAAATTCGTAGGTCAAATGTATGTAATTTTTTCTGGAGAATTAAAATCTGCAATAAAAAATGGGGGGCTGTCATTGAAGATATCAAAATTGACCCCACCCCCTCTCCCTCCTGGGGGGAGGGGTGGTCAATTTTGGTGTCATTGGATAGCTTTTCTAAAAATATTGAATACGTGTTTTTTTATTTTTTGATCTGAAGTGTATTTCTCGAGATATTGCGCCGTTCCGGAACCTTCTGGACACCCTGTATATTTGATATATAAAATGATTTTAGAGTTATTTGTATTTTTAGTAGTGCAGTTGTATTTGTGCGTAGTATCTTCAAGCGAACCTTACCAGCATAATTTAATTTGTAATAAAAGAAAATAAATATCGATTATTAAGCAATAAGTATTCGTGTTCATGATGGGGGGATGAATCGCCTTTGCAACCGAGCCCCGGTGTGTGTGTGGGGGGGGGGATACTGGAGAAAAGGTTGGGGACCGCAACTCTAATGTGTAGGAATTGACACTAAAACACAGAAGGCATTTACTTGACACAAAAGACTTATTGGCGAATGGCTATCCTATTCGTGAATGATACAACAAACAACTTTTACATGGACAGAAATATATTTTAAAGTATGTATTTTATCTCACAGATAGGTACTACGTCAGTGGCATTATTTGCCTACACTTGGAAATCGTTCGGCAGCGTTTAACATTAGTTTGGCGTAGCTGCGTACCTAGCATTACTTTAAAAACTACATTTATTACCTTTCATATATGTAAGTTTTGATTGTTCATGATATATATTATTACTAATTAAGCAATGCTCCACAATTTTGTTTTAAGATTTCTACGTCTATCTTGACGAGTTCATTATCCTATCTTTTGAAATTCTCCACTAGGGGCACTAAAGCTGCTTTTATTCGATCAGCATGATCATATTACTATAGATGGACCTAAGATGTACATTAAAAGACTTTTGCTTGTAGAATTATTGGAATGATTAATTATTTTTCTTGAAACCCCGTATAACTCTGTATACAAGGAGAGTCTTCTGAAATAAGAATCTCTGTACCCAAAGGTTCCCCACGTAAGCGGTCTCCAATGCTCTGTTTCTTCAGCTTGCTTTGAAACAGACAATAAATTTCTTGTATGGGACAGTATGGATATAAAAACGTGTAAAGGTAATAGTGGATACAAATTTTAGTAAACACATATAGTCGGAGAGGGGGCAAACACAGCAACTTCAGGATAAAATTAGTTGTTTCTTATTCGAAGATATTCAAATCGTGTTAATTCATTACAATCTCGTATTTGATTTTTTAACCACCATTTAAATATTATCCTCATACGCACAATTAGGCGTCTTACTGTAGTTACTATGTATACGTCCATATTTTATGTTTTGTAAACGTAACACATGAAACTGAAATAAACAGATAATCTCGATGAACTTTGAAATAAAACTAAAATTAATTAAAAGTAGAATGCAGCACAATGATAATAGTATTGACCGGTTTCGAAAGCAAGAAGCTGCTTTCTTTTGTCAGGGTACACAAAGAGTGCAACCTTAACTCATGAGAGCAAAATAGCGACTGATCTGAAAACAACAAACGTAAGTGAATAGGGATAGGGTGTTGGCAACGTGGTAAAAGTAATAAACTAGGTAAAAGTAAAAAAGGTAAAAGCACAGGAGGAAGGAACAAGTGGCGAGACACAATGAATGCAGGATAAAATGCCAAAGAGGAAAGTGAACGTCCAACAGAGAATTCAACGCACTTTTTAAATATGTAAAACTACGAACATAAGAATCCTTTTCAATTAAAAATGGCAACTAACCGATTGGAATTTACACGAATCCCCCAAATCAGTGGAAAAAATAACAACGAATTAAATTTTGTATTCTAAACGAATACAAAAAATAAGTACAGAACAAAATGGTGAGTGTTAAAAAACTAAAAGTGTTTTCTTCAAATAGTTACTACTGAAAAACAAAAGCAGGAAATGAAAAAAAATACTGAAATGAGAAGAAGAAAATAAGCGAAATCGAAGAATTAAACTAGAGATTTCCAAGCAGAAGATATGAATGGATAATTATCATTAATAAGGGATTTTGACAGAGAACTTTTAAAAAAGCTAAATTCAAAAATGGAATTCGAAGTAAAAATGATCTTAACTTTAAAAAAATTAAAATATGATTAGAGCACCAAGAATGTTCACTATTTGCAGACTCAGAAAGTTCTTGTTCAGAAACAGCTGCCCAGAACAGTTGTGATACAGCGCGAATATAACTATTATAAAATATAATTATTATGAATAGCATAGTTTTGTCTACAGATTTAAAAAGCAAGAAGCTGGCACCAAAGTCCAGGCATCAATTTTAGTACCAGGTTTTAGGTAACATTTTTTTATGATAGGACGGACAGTAATTTAATACCCAAGCCATAAAATTATGACCACGTAACACTTGCGCTTTATGACGCAAACCAGACTCCAAGGCAAAAGGAGATGTCCAATAGAGCTCAACATAAGCTCCACCCATAGAACTGGATCCAATGGCAGAACACATCGCCAAAGACAATGAAAAGAAGTCAGAAAACACAAAGTACCTCATACTAGAGTTTGTGAAAAAGATAGATACCTGACTTACTGTTGACATGAAATGACGTACAGAGACTTGAGATGACTGTTTTAGGAATAACGTGTTATTATACTTTCTTGCGAAGTACTTTACCAAAGTCCTACCTTGGTTTTGATAAACTTGGCTGTTATTGAAAAATAGTAGAGTGACGATGAATGTCAAGAATCGAGTGTACAGTAAATAATGTGTGCTCCTAGAAAATATGTGTGCTGGATTGACAGATAACTGGACAAAGAAACCAGGCCCAACTAGAAGCATTAAATATGACTCAGGTAACCTTTTACTTAAACATTTTAAGGAAAGAGTTTGAAGGCTCAGCCAGTGTGCTAAATTAATACTATTTGTACTATATCATAACGCGAAAACAGCTCTATAGTAACTATTATGTTAATAATTGATTCATTTGGTAAATAATAGTTAATGATAAAATTAATAATAATTAATAAAGTTTTGTTTGCGCAATTTAATGTCTGCTTATTGGATAATTGCAAACCCAGACCGAGGACCCTAACCCGAGGGTTTGTAGGGTATGTATCCCCTGGCGGTTATTGGATAAGTGAAATTAATTTTATGTTATTAATCAAATTGGTTTTCAGAAGAAACACCTGGCAGCATAATAAGTTAATACAGTGGGTTTTTGCGACCACGTGTACTAATCACTACTATATAAGAAACCCAAAAATATCTCTGGTGGGTTATCACTTCGGCAATTGTACGTAAATTTAATAAATGAACTAAATTAATCCGCCACACTTATATTTAGTATTTGTTTAGAATCTGTTATTTTTATCGCTAATTTGGCCGACTCTTGTAGCTCAAGAAAACCGGCTATTTGCTCTTTTAATTGAATAGAGTATTTATGTTCGTAGTTACTCACTGAATAAGTGCTTTGAATCCTTTGTTGGACGTTTACGTTCCTCTTCGGTATTTTCCGTTCTTTCATTGTACCCCACCTCTTGTTCATTCCTCCTTGGTTGGTTGTATCTTTTTCTCTCGCTTTTGCAACACCCTTTTTCTGCTTTAGTCACGTTTGCTGTTCGTACAACATCTACTTTGCTCTCACGTTCGTCGTTGCTCTCACTTCTTGTGAGTCCTAATGAAGCAAGCTGTTTATTGCCTTCTAAACCGGTCGATACTGTAATTTTGGGTTGTATGTAGCTTTAAACGAAGTATTTTACTTTTAATATATTATCTGTAGTTTTAGCTCTATGTAATGATGAACTTTATTGGAGCTTTATTTTACAAGACGCAAAACAATTCTGGAACATCAGACTGGAGGCACCACCGATTTTATCACAAAATCGACATTTGGTAATTTGTAAGAAAGTCAGGTATTGAAAGCATTAGATTATTACATTTTTTATTTAACTTGTTATAGTATTTGTCAGTGGAATTCAAATCTTTGAGGCCCTAACTGATCAGGTTTCATTAATCACTGTAACATGATATTTTGTATGTCACTGCCCTGTGTGATACATTTTAAATTCTTTGGAATTTAAACCGTATCAGCCTATTGGTATATACAGCAATTACATACTTAAGTCCAAATTTATTATGTCATTGTCTTTTGTGGCATATTTTAATTTTTTGAATATTTTACCTTATCGGTCTACCCCGTCCCGGATCCACAATCAAAAAGTACTAGTTTGAGGGGATGACTCGAAGACTGGGGAAAATAGAAAATATAAATTTATTACGTTGTTGTCTTTTGTGATATATTTTAATTCTTCAGATGTTGAACTTTATCAGGCTGGCCCGAATATGGTGGCCCATTAGAATGCATTCGTTTTGTGTAGGTAACTTAAGAACCTTAGCAGCTTGAAAGTTCGAATTCGTTAAGTCGTTGTATTTCATACAATTAAGTACTTTTTAATAAATGTATTTTTTATACATATAAGTTACATACACAAGCAATAAAAAGCGAACAAAAACTATGTTGTTAGCTTTTACTTGTATTAATATTTAGTGCACGACCCCTTGCTATGCTTCGAAGCGAAAAAAATGTTTCTTTTTTACCCGAGGGGAAAAAGAGAAAGGGGGGGGGTGTATTAAAAGCATTTAATTAACTGAAGGACATGATACCCTTCCCTTCATCGTAGGGAAATTTAATGCTTAGAAGTAAATACAGGATAGAAAAAGCAAAGGATCTGAATGACTAATTTCCGATATTAGAAGGAATATTTCAAACATTCTTAAAATAGGAAGAAAGTTCTACAAGCTGCTTTTTTCGTGCTTCCTGTAAAAGTATCAGCACCAAATTAAAATATATTTTCTTGCTTAAATGAAGTCTGGATTTTCTGAAGTCATTAGAAGTGTATAGTTCCTACAAGACTACACGCAATCGTTTCAAAAACACATAACGTGTTTTTGAAAAGATCGCCTGCATTATTTATTTCATTTGAGAAGTATTCTACGTTGTGTTCCAGTATTTATTTACATACTCAATATACAGGGTGTCCAGTGCTATCGGTGCCCAATGGCTATTTTCTTAACCGTTAATCATAGAGATATACTTCCAATTGCAAAAATGTTTTAAATTTTAAAATCTATTATCTTAAAAACAGTTTAAATCAATAAATACGTTTCTGAAAGAAATATGAAATACAAATTTTTATACAGTCCCCCGCTCCTACCAATTATATTTAGGAAAATTATCCTCATACAATTTCAAGCAAAATAAAAAACCAAAATTAATCGAGTTATGAAGCATTAAACTTTATGACGTAAGTCGCTTTTCCACTCATAAAAACGTCCCGTTTCAGGCAACCAACCAATCAGGGATCGTATTGACCATTTCTCAGCACAAAAAGAGCTCCAACTTTAAACAGCTATAAGTCGGTCAATTTTCGTCGTAAAAGGATGACTTTTTTATTTTGCATAAAATTGTATGAGGATGATTTCCCTAAATATAATTGGTAAGACCGGGGAAAGTATAAAAAAATTATATTTCGTATGTCTTTCATAAATGCATTTATTGATTTAAATTGTTTAGATTTTAAAATTTAAAACATTTTTGCAATTGGAAGTGTATCTCTGTGAGTATCGTTTGAGGAAATAGCCATTGGGCACCCATAGCACTGGACACCCTGTATAGTCAATATATATGAATAAATAAATAAGTAATAGATAATATACCAAAACTTCCTAAACTTTATCGAATTACGAACCTTAATAACATATTATGTGCTTCGAATTTAGTTTTAGATATGAATAACATCTGTGGGTGGTGTATCTTTGGCTGAAATCAGAGCATTACGAAAAATGTAAAGATTTCGACGTTTATATCTACGAAGCTAATAGACAAAAATGGCAAAAATATACTTGATTTGTCGGAAGTAGGCTACCATATATGAATATATAAAAATAATTTCAACATTTTAAACTTTTTTTTCCGAATTTAGGGGGCTGTGCTCCCTGCACGCTCCGCTCGCGCTGCTGCACTCACAGAACTCGCTTCATATCTATCTTTCCTAAAAATTCTACTTTCAAAAATCTATTTTTTATCCCTACCTATTTCCCGCAGGAGAAAAAAGTAGGGAATTTTCTTAGCCCAGAAAATCCAAAAACTGAATGCCTTGATCACGATCTTGCTTCGCGAGCTATTTCATGCAAAACTGAAGCCAAATTGATAAACGGTTAATTTCATCGTGTTAATTATTTCTCTATAAATGTACAGAATTTCATATTTTTGCTTGCTATAGTTTTTACGTTACGAGACACAGAAATCACTAGACGTGCAGATACGAAAAAAGAAGTTCACCTCAGAAGTGTCTAAAAAGTAAAATATCCCAAACTACATCGAAATTAATAAAGGGGCTCCGTCCTGCAAAAATTCATCCATGTAGTTACCTGCTTGCAAAAATATTCGTGGTCTTGATATTGTTAGTCCATCCAGGATTTTGACTCGCAGCTCAAATATTTTGTCTTTGACATTAAATATTAAACTACGTATATCAAAAAACAGTTTATTTCAGCGTATTCGCCAAAACGTTTGCTATAAGTATACCAAATTTTACATTTTTATATGTAATAATTTCTGCGGATCGAAGCAAAGAATCTCGAGAAACGATAAATTTGTCAAACAGCGTCAGCGTCAGCTACACTTTTTTAATATGGAGAGAAAATAAAAAGTTTTTGTTTAAGCGAGTTTTTGCTTCTTTTTGTTTCCTTTCACTAAAATTATCTTCTAAATTATAAAAGACAGATATAAACAAGTAAGAGACCAAATATTCAGTAAGAAGAATAGTTTCTATGTAAATATATATATTTCTTTAAAATGCTACAGGTTTCGAATAACCGTCTTGTGAATTTGAAGAAAATTGAAATTTTTTAAAGCTTGTAATGATTGCGTATGGTAAACTACAAGCTATGAGAAGTAAATCTCTTTGAAAACTAACCCTACAAGAATATATAATTTCATTTTTGATCGAGTTCTTAATTTAGGAGTTTAGAGGTTACGATTTCGATATTTTAATTTTGACCTGTTCAAGGTTTCCAAAGGGAGGGAAAGTTATAACGTTTAAATGTCACGAGTGTTGCAGCGTGTTGCCTCCTTGATGGATAAAAATTAATTCCTCCTTGATGCATTAGAATTAATTCCTCCTTGATGTATTAAAAATAATTCCTCCTTGATGCATTAAAAATAATTCCACCTTGATGCATTAAAATTAATTCCACCTTGCTGCATTAAAAATAAAACATCTAAATGTCACGGGTGTTGCAGCGTGTTTCCTCCTTGAGGCATTAAAATTAATTCCTCCTTGCTGCATTAAAAATAAAACATTTAAATGTCACGAGTGTTGCAGCGTGTTTCCTCCTTGGTGAAATATTGGTGCACAAGATCGATATATTTTGTTTTGTTTCAAACAAATTAGAAAGTGAAGTGGACTTGGGATTCTAAAGATGTTAATGATTGATAAGGTTTGAAAAGAAGAAATGGATGTATAGCACTCTAATACGTATTTATGTGCCATCAGGCAAGTTTATAAATGCACCTAAATCTTAAATCTCGTTTGAGATACTGTATAAGTTCAGCTTATATGTCTGCAAGCAATTTAGTAAAATAAATTGATATTTTGAACTGAAGTCTATGGTCAAGTGCCGGCTGAAATGAGAGCGAAAAATTAAAGCTATGAACAATTTGGGGAGTAATTTTTAGCCCTTTGAAAATTCTACAAGAATATATAATTGGATTTTCATTCAGATTTTTAGTTTTCGATATATTGTGGTTATAATTTCGATATTTTAATATTTTGTAGTATTTTGAAAAGGTGGTTCAAACTTTGATATTTAAGTATTTTCAGCTGTTTCGAAAATCTCTAAACACATACCACCCACAAAAAATATGCTATTCAGCCAAAACTAAATCGGCTCTATAGGACTGGAGCCACTGATGATATTTTATTCATTTTATGCGTTTCTGTTTTCCTTAATTTTAGAATATTGTTTATTTTCCATTGTTAAATAATTAATGCAGTTTTACATTTACAAAAAAATTGCTACCCAACAAGGATAGTTTCCAAAACTGTGAATACACCAAATTTCGAAAACGTAAGTCTATATTACTTAGTTTATTTAGAAATATACCACAGAAATAAAAATGTAACCTTAAACAGGTGAATAAAGAACAATGCGCATTTTAACTTTACTACAGCGATATCCTGGAAAAATTCCTCCCGTAACAGCTGGCAACACTCCCAGCCACTGTGACTGGGCTTATTTTTTAGGCATTTTCTTTGCCTTGGGTGGCAACGGAGGAAAGACGATGTATATTAAATTATCGATGTAACAGCTGCCATCTGTATCTTTTACCGAGGAGGAAAAACTGACAATCAGCAGTTTAGAGGGTATTGATTGGAACCTAGTCTCCCACAGGCATTTGGAAGCAAAGTATTTAGGAAAGAAGAATTTTTTGGATAAGCAAAATGTATTCTAAAGCCACCAGATTAGATTTGAATTTGATAAATATGCTGAAAAATTTCGGACGTAGGTAGAATAGTATTTCTACTGGGTTAAAATGTATTTGTCATTAAAATAAGATACTACAATAAGTATTTTAGGTTAAAGTCATTTTCCCCAAGCTGCCTGGTAAGGTCTTAATTTTAAGGCAAAACAGGTAAAAACACATATAAAACTAATGACGAATTTATTTTATTATTTTTGAAAGATTAATCATATTCCAAATCATCTATTTTTCACTGTCCTTTTCCCGACTATCACTTTCATAATCAACTAAAATATCTCGTTAAAATATCTCGTAACTAAAATTTCGTTTTGTTTCAAGATTTCCTCATTTTGACGTCTAAAGATTGGTAAGTACAATATTTAGTTCAAAGATGATATTTGTAAAAAATAATGGTGGGGCTTACCCGATATCGGATTGGAACTAATAATATTAACTGTTGGGGCTAACTAGGCATCTGACTGGAACTACAGGTAGAAACATTTTTTTTTGTCCAAGAGGGAAATCGTTTTAACGCAGTCTTTAGCGACTTTTATCAAGGTGGCTGAAAGAACAGCAAATCTTAATTTCTTGTATTTTTTATGTTTTTATGAGGCAAAAATGGCCAATTTTATATCATTTTTGCTGTTTTTTAATGCAAAAATGATATATTGATATATTGCTTTTCTTATATACATAATGTATAAGGAAAGTATTGTGACGGGGTCGAAAATTCGAATTCGAGTTTCGACGGGAGAGCACGTTTCCCTGATCACGAATCGAACATTTTTGAAGTGTTGTCTGTCTGTCTGTGTGTGTGTGTGTGTGTGTGAAAGTATGTGTGTATGTGAAAGTAATGTGTGTGTGTGTGTCTCTGTGTGTGTGTGTTTGTGTCAGTGAGTCTGTGGAGATGATAACTGGCGAACGAATGGACCGATTCGAACGACATTTGGTACAGAAATCACAATCCGTAAACACTGGAAGTCTATTGTTTTTATAAGCAATCGAATGTTCAGAACTCCCCTAAATTTTCGAGTGCAATTTTGAAAAAATCGTCAAAAAAATCAAAACCTCTAAGAAAGTTATGCAAATAGACAATTTTTATGTAATTTTTCATTAGAAAACGATTGATATAAATTTTAGAACGCTAACATGAACCGTTCTCGAGGTATTGCACATTTTTCAAAAAAAAATTATCAAAAAGTTTTATAAAATAAAAAAAACATATTTCCTATTGAGAAACATGTTCACTTTTCATATGTAATACCATGCGATAAATTTGCTAACATCATTCTCGTGGATCTAGCTCGTTCCATTCATGAAAAAAAGATACTTTGAGTAATAATTTTGTGGTTAAACGCCAATAGTCATTTATCCGCTGTAAGAATAATTTATTTCTCCATCCATAACGCTTGGCGAGATTTTGGCGACGAATTTGGTGGAATGTCGCCAACTTGGCGACTTTTTTAAATGTTGGTAAATTAACGAAAAACTCGCCAAATGGACAAAAATGACGCTAAATCAATGAAAATGACGACTGATTGACGAAAATTCAATATCTTGGAAAGAATATAAATATCTACTATAAGAATAATCTACTTTTTTTTACTGTAAAATTAGTAAATTAATTTCATTATATAAGGAAAGTCATGTGTTGCCCACATCATATTTTGTTGTATGTGGTATTGAATATAGAAGCGTACTTCACATAGACATGCACTCATATGCCTAATACTTAAATAACACACCCATCTGAAAAACCATGTAAGGAAATTAAACATTTTTAAAGATAAGTATGTTTTTAGTTGTGCGGCCAAATTCGAAACTGAAACTAAATATTCAAAATTTAAATTTCTATTAGGTCAGTTAAAGCTAATAATAAAAGCTAGTGTTAATATTAGTGTTAAGTGCTAGTGTGGGTGCTAAAACTGAATAGGTTTATATCAAGGATATCTGATGGAGTTGTGAACATTTTAGAAACCATGCTGTATCATAATGTCAGCTACTCTAAGTTTGATTTTATGGAAATGCTCTTTAATTAACTCTTCCAATTCTAAGAATTCCATAGAACAGTGAAACTAGCTTAAAAAATATTTTTTTTAATGGAAGTTCAAATAAAATTATTATAAGAACCAACGGAAATTAAAGAAACAACTAGTAGAGAACGATAGGAACCCGTAAAGGCCAGCTAATTCATCAACGGAAATGTCACGGAAATGAAGCGGGCATTTGAAAATATACGCGCTAGGAAGAACTTCACCCGAGTTCGACTCTGTAGCTACAACCTTCCACTTTGACTGCGAAAATTGAGTGTGAACAGCAAAAACAGATTTTAAGAAACCACATTTTGAGATAATGCTCTTAAATAGTGATAGTTGGCGGAGTTCTACGTTGTAGGTTGATATTTTTAACACTTTCCAACATAGTAGAGAAATGTTTATGACGTTGATCATTCTGTCTGTCTGTCAATCTGTCCGTTTGCACGATAACTACCGTAAAAATGACTTTATCATAATGAAACCTTAGTATGTTGTTGAGACGGTCTGTGGGACATATGGGAATGTAAATAAATAATATCACCCAATTAGTTTCAGATTTTTCCCGGGTTGAATAAATGAAATACATTGAACCCCTTTGTGGGACACTTATTTTTTCAAGCATTTTTCTATGTAAAGTTAAAATTTACAAATTGCTTCGAAATTTTTAGAAAATACTCCAATTATTATGTAAAATGTGGAAAACAAATGTTAGCAAAATATGTTAGGTACTTTTTAAATAAAAATTGAAATAATAATTACACCCATGATATATGAAGAGATCACGTGACTCATTGTTAAATACAATATGGTATCCATTTTTTCCATGTGTAAATATCGTGATATTTAATGATGTTTTAAATTTGTATTTAGTGTTGTATCCGTCCTAAAACTGCTCTATTTTTGCGTATTATCTGTCTATATAAATTCATTGCCGACACAATTACTGTATTTTTTATTTTAAATGATCCCTAAACTTTAATTATTTCTACAACGAAGCTTAATTTTAACGTATACAGGATGTAAATAAATCAAGCGATTGTAAGGTGAATTGTGTAATAATAGCTAAATATTTTTCATGCAAAATTATTTAGCTCTGAAGTCTGGAATATAAGCGATATGAATTAAATATTCATTGGATTTTACATAGAGTGGCAGACGATTTATATTTCGATGAAGTTTTAAGTTCCCAAATATAATAAATTATTGTAGTACTGTGATAATTAAAAAAAATATGAGTGCTGAACGTATCGCATTTTAGAGATGTTTAAATATATGGCATTTCAGTTGGAAAGTATTTCATAAGCAATGCTTTATGCACGATTGATTCGTCTCGTCTTTTCATAAAATTAAAAATCTGATGTGGGCAGCACATGACTTTCCCTGCAGACTTAAATCTACGATCTCTTTATTTTATACGTAATTCACTTTTATTTCAATTTTCGTTCTCATTTGGTAAGTGGACTTATTTTCAAAGGTGGTGTAGAGAAAATACGAAAAAGCTAAAATATCTCGAGAACGGCTAGTCCTAGTGTAATGGGGTTGATCTTATTCTTTTCTTCGTTAAAAATTGCGTATAAAACAAGCATTTAACGGATATATTTGAGCATACGCAGTGTTTTATTACAGATTTTGTCGATTTTTGCGGGCCATTTTGCAAAAAAAGGCAGGATTTTTTTTTCTGAATCGTACCAAAATCTAATCAGCACCAGGGTGACCTATACGTGACTCATCTACCGAATTTTGTGAAATTCGGTCCATTAGTTTTTCAGCTACTGTGGATACAAGCTTTTGCGGGCCATTTCACAAAATAAGCGGGTTCTTTTATTCCGAATCGTATCCAAAACTAATCAGCACTAGCCCCGCATACAAGTGACTTACCTACAAAATTTTGTGAAATTCGGTCCATTAGTTTTTTAGTTAGAGTGGATACAAAATCTGCACAGACAGACAGACACACAGACAGACACACAGACACACAGACACACAGACAGACATACACACACACAGACGTCACGCTAAAAATGGTTTTTTCGTATTCTAGAGGTCTCGAAACGTGTAGATCCGTCGAAAACTCGAGTTGCGATTTTCGGCATGATTCCAATACTTTCCCTATACATTACCATGTATTGCAGGGAAAGTAAAAAAGTTATTTGGCTAGCTGTTGTCTCAAACATTGGGAAACATTTTTATGTATATTTGATAAGTAATAAATATTTTGTGTAAAATTGTTTTCGTAATAATTCTAAAATCAGTTTAAGTAGTCATAAATAACTTTATATGTATAATTGTTATAACATTTAAATACTTATATTTCTTAATGAAATTTTTGAGAAAAAATTGTTTTGTTCTTGGAGCAGCAAATACCTCAGCGCTTGATACTAGTTTCGCTACTGTAATTGACTACAGCACTTTTACATGTTAAATGTTCTCTAAATTATTATACAGACAACTACCTCTTAGTGTGAGTTTCCATTCGCAGAATAATAATAATTTATAAAAATTGCTTTAAAAATTCATTTTCTGAAATTATAGCGACATACTCAAGGTAAGAACTTTAATTGATCAAATGAGATTGAAGAATTTGTGTATCAGTTTACAAAAACTTTTTGTACAATGTAAAAACCATCATTTTACTACATAAATTACTACTTCTGGCAATGTTCAGTGAATTAAAAATTTCGTAAAAAACAGATTACAATGGAAACAAATGTTTGGAATCACATACCGGGTGTTTCATCAAGAATGCCCCAAAAATTAATAAAATAGACGGGTATAGACGGCTTAAAGTGCGACATGATAAAAATAATTAGTAAACAGAGGAGAATTTAGCTATGACACTTGCAATTGCTAAAATTGTTAATTTCATAAAAATGTGAAATTTGACATTTTATTATCCACTTCCCTAATTAAAAATATCAACTAGTAAAATTTACGCCGCCCTTAATTAGAGCGAAATAAATTTATTCGGTATCGTTGGAGGACAAATTTAATGATCATTGAAATACTTGACTCATTCCATTCTATCTGAACTGCAAGTGTGAATACTTTAATTCCAATGAAATTAAATATGGGAGGAGTTATCAGTAAATCTGTTTAAAACAGAAAAACTGCTAATTGATATTTTGCTACCAAGTTATTTTGAATAATTTATTTGTTGCAAATATTGTTATTTTGAATTTATTTGTTAACAATACTTGAAATATGTTGGCGAATTTTTCATCAAAACGAGCCTCATAAATTTATTTCGTCTGGTTTGAGTGCGGCGATAGTGTTACGAATTGCCACTTTTTGATTTGGGGGAGCATATAAAAAATAAAATTTTGAATTTTATAAAATTTTCAATTCCGGGAATTCAACTATCATATAGCTAAATTATCCTTTGTTTTCTAATTATTTTTCACATTTTATTTAAATTCCATAACCAAGAGTGGATTTTGCAGTTCATTTGGATACTTTTCTTGAAACACACGGTATATGCAGGAGCTCCAGGAAAATCATGGACTTAGGTCATTAACTTGAGAAGTATTAGGGTTATCACATATTTTTTGTGGAGACGTATAACAAACCATTATTGCGTTACACGATGAGATAACTTTGTCGCGATAATCCGCTTTTAAGAGGTAAATAGTCTATCTCGCTTCATCTTAGAGATAGGGAAAATGTCAATTACAAAGTAGTAGAGCATTAGTACGAAGAAGTTTTGTCTTACAGCGAAATCTGTAAAATAACTCGCTAACGATTTGAAAACAGATAATTTTATTAATTTTCATGTAACAGTGCAAACGTAGAAACATTGAGAAATTTTATTACACGTATGCAATCATACATTGTTACTAAAGGTGAAATTTTGTATTGCATGTATTATAAAATCAATTTTATTCTATTGCATTGTCTAAATGTATACACGGAATATAAATTATTTATGGATTACTAATTTTTAAATTTATTTTCCTTTATCTGCGGAGAGGGGGGGTGACAAAAGTACTTGGTAATAAATTTTCAAAGCTTTCCAACTTTTTAATAGACTTTTCCTCCATCTTGGTTAGAAATTCTGAAAGTCCCCTTACTCCCCTATAAAGGAGATCGCAATCCCATCTCCCTAAAGTTGTCGCTCCCAAAAATATACGACAATACTAAAAAAATTTGAGTTATTATTCTGGACCATAACTTCCCTTGACATCCTGTATTTTTAAAATCAGTAAAACATAATGAAATGGGACTCCTTAATTATTTTTTTAGGAATTTCTATTTTCTCGGTATTAATTTTTCTTTGGAACAATTTCAAAGATATAAAAATTTGAATAATTTTATAAAACAAAACTAAACATCCCTTTAAGAAACGTTTTCCACCAGCCAAATTAAAAATAAGTTAAATTAAATACAACTTTTTTCTGTTTCAAATCGGTAAAAGTTCGTTATTTTTTCCAATTCCAAATGCAGATTAGAAAAAAAGGAAAAGAAAAAGATTGTGAGGAACAATTAAACGTAGATTAAAATAAGGACTTAAAATTTTTGGCTGGGGGATTACTTCTTTTAATTTATATCCATGAGTGAAGCTTATGCAGGTAGCATTTATTTCTTAAACTTTTTCAGTTTTTTAATCTTAAGTTACTTTTAGAAAAAAAGAAGTTTTTCAAATACTTCAGTATTTTTAATGATAATTATTAACTTACAAGTGACTGCTTTCATTTTAGATAAATATATGTGTAGCCAAAACATAGAATACTATGTAGAGTTTCACCACGCTGTGTTGTGTTGTTTACTATGTTGAGTTCACCCACGAATTTCGCAGAAACTCTACCAAGTGAATTGTTTTAATTGTATATATATTATACACCACGTGCATTTTTGGTTATTTCTTGTTACTGAACGTGATGGCAGACTTTGACAGTTGTGAAATATTTCATTTTAAGATACTGTGGTACCAAGAATTTAACGTCAACTCTTGGCGTCATCTGCTGTCTTATTAGCAGGAGCAAACCTTTTATTCCACTCGCCTCGACTTCACGTATATATTACTTGGTACCACAGAATCCTATAATGAAATATTCCACAACTGTCAAAGCCCAAAGCAGAAAGCTTCCAAGCAGAAATTGCCGCCATCCATTTCGCTATTAATTGGGCTTCCTCTAAAAACTTAAAAATAAATATTTTTACTGATAGCCAATCCTCTATTTCGGCCTTAAACTCCATTAAGAATAAATCTTTTTATTTATCCAAAATTAAAACTAATGCCAACCTTAATAAACATTTAATTAATTTATGCTGGGTTAAAGCTCACTCTGACATCTCGGGTAACGAGATCGCAGATAAAAACGCTAAACTTGCTACAACCTCTGGCACCCCTATTACTTTACCCTTTCCCTATTCTCTTCTCAAAAAACATTACAAACTTGATATCCTCAATAATTGGCAATCCTATTTAAATAACTATATTTCTCCCCGTACTCACGATCCCGCTAGAATCTTAAATTTTCTCCCTACAGTAAATTTTAACACTCATATCACCAACAAATATTTAATTTATTTTATTACGGGCCACGGCCCATTCCTCGATTATCTTTTTTCCTTTAAGTGCAAATCTACTTCCTGCTGCCCTTGTGGTGCTTTCGGCGATGCCGATCACTATATCTTTTCTTGTCCATCCACTAAAGCTTATCATCTCAAAAAACCTTCCCCCTCAAATTCTGCGATCTGGTTCTCGGGTGTCTGCTCTAACCCTTCTTCTATCATTAAAATTAAAAACTGTGTTCTCATAGCGAGAGAAATATCAAACAAAATTACATAATCATCCTGGGGACTCTCTGCTTTTAATTTTTTCTGATCGGTGTCTCCTTTTTTGTCCTTAATTTTACTCGGTGGTGTCGTCATTTTGTCTGTTTTGTCTTACTGCCTTGTTTCCCTGTTTATGTTACTTACTTGTTGTGATGTTGTAAATAATTGGTGTTGTTTTGTTTCCTTGTTTGTGTTACTTACTTGTTGTGATGTTGTAAAGAATTCGTTAGTGCTTGGGTTTTTTTCCCTTCGGGGTTTTCCCCTCTTTTCTTTTTTTCTTTCTTATGTCTCTCTTGTATTGTATTGTATAGTTTTTATGTTTTGTTTTGTCGTTGCCATTCTTTTATTTGTCTTGTTGTAACTGTGTTGTGATTCAATTTTAACCTGTTTTGTAATGTTTTGAATCTAAAATAAAGTTCCCGGCCACACACTTAGCTACAGTAAATCTTCGGGTCTGTCGTGTGGTCTGGGTTTTCAACACTTCAACAACTGTCAAAGCCCGGGCGCGTTAGCCCTGTGGTTAGCGCGCTGGAGTTGCACTCGGTAGGCCCGGGTTCGATTCCAGCCACTGCCAAAACTGCCGCCGTGTTCACGCGGAGTACGATCACGTTAAACATGTGGATCCGTAAGTCCTTCCGAGAGGTTGGTGGTAGGGGAAGGAGGGTACGGTCCCTGTGGATGCCTCCCCCACTGAATTCCGGTCTAAATTGGGTGGCACTTCTCGACCGTCCAAACAGTTACCTTACACCTTTCTGGTAGGTCGGACGGTCTGGGTTTCAACAACAACAACAACTGTCAAAGCCCGCCAGTCTGTCATGTCTGTCATCACAACTATGAGATGTGTGGCCGTGTAGAAATTCTAGATGAGCTGTCGTAATAAAATTTGACTACAACGACTATGTCCAAAGAAACCTATTCAGATGACATGATAATCAAAAGGTATAGTTTTACCGTCCATGAGGACATTATATCTTAATTAAGAATTGACTCTAAGTCTATCAAAATTTTAGTCTGAGTCTGTTATCACAATCAGCTCAAAAAGGTTTTTTGGATAACGAAATGATTGATAAAATGTAAATTGATAATGCCCAAATTGATGAATCCGAATAATAAAATTGTAAATGAAAATCTGAGTAATAATTTTAATAACTTTAAATAATAATTTTAATATGTATATAAAGTTGAAAAAATTATTTTATTATTTTAAGAGTGTTACATTTTACTGTTTATCATTTAAGAAGGATGTTTATTCATAGAGGTTGATACTGGACACTGAAAACAAGTGGGTCAATTGTTGGACGCATGACTTTATACACACTATTACGATCTTGAACCCAAATTAATTATTTAATCTAATCTAAATAACTAAGTAAATATTTCTCATCTCATTTTGGTGCCGTGACCAGTATTCAAACTTGGGTTATTGCGGACACAATGAATTGTATTAATTACTATACGATCACTGCCCAATTTAATTATGTAATTTAGTCTAAATTTTTTAATAATTATTTCTCGCCACACTGAATATGAGTAATTTTCTTCTGCATTTATAATAATGAAATGCCATGTATACTACGATATAAACGACCTCCTGAAGTGTATATTTTCGCAGCTAAATACCGAAGGAAATATCTTTAGCTGAATAAGTATTTTTTATGGAAATATATATATTTATGTCCCCCCTACAAACTGATAACTTACAGAGATAATAAAAGACGCTAGAAAATTCGCAGAGAAGAAAAGACACTAAAGGAAAATAAATCTGTGTCAAACGGTATTGAAAGCAACCCTGTGAAGGGAAAATAACCCTCGTAGAGCACCAAATATCTATGTATCTAACAGGCAAAGGCAAAATATTTCGATGTGGTTACTCAACTACACGTAGACATACAACTCGACTCTCACATCTTTGCTGCTCTTCTAAAACAATACTCCTGGTGAGGTGAGGAGCCTTTAAATGTACTAAAATTTAATAGGGCCAAAGATAACGTATAATTCACCTAACTATCAAATTTTATTATTTTTTTTAATATTTTTTTAATTATAGTGGATACATATATAGCAGATATACAGCGACGTTACGATGGAAATATTTGATAAGTATTCTAAAGTGCGTAAAATGTGTAAATCAGTCGAAAATTCGAGTTCCTATTTTTGACTCCCTTCTAATACATTTCCTTCCATTTGCAGTATCCTTTATGATAGAAAAAATTCAATGTATTTTCGACACGAAAAAACTGAAGTTGCCTTTTGTTCACTGAGATATATGGACGATCAATGATTAAGAACATTAGTTCTAAATGAAGTCATGTGGGGATTGTGATTGCATAAAACTTTTTTCCAAAAGAAGTGTTACTTTAATTTTTTAACCTTCTTCGATTTTTATATGCATTTCTGAACACTTTGTAACAGAACAAAAGACTACTTTATTATGGTATTTTTGTTCGAGGTTGAAAGTTTATTAATTTTGTTCCTTGAAGCATTTCCAAAGATAGAAAATTAAAAATGTTTAGCAAAAGAGAGCAATAAATCTGACAGCGACTTTTTACTTCTGTCAAATTAAAAACAAGTTAATTGAAGTACATATTTTTTAATCTAAAAATTGGTAATTTTGTTGCTTTTTTTTCTACTTTTGTCAGACATATATTTACGAAAAAAAATATTGTATGGAATAATTTAATTCAGAAGAGAATAAGAAGATTCTTCTTACATTTCTAAGCGGATGTATTAATTTTAATTTTGACTTTGAATTAAGTTTTAGAACTCAAAATGTTTTTCATTTTTAAATGAAACGTGATTTTAAGAAGGGGAGGTGAAATATCTAACATGTTTTATGTTCTAAACACAAATGCAATTTGTTACTGATCGTGTAAAGACCTATTTATTTAGGCAACGTATTGAACCATTGATACCCGGCTGAGCAGTAGATATTGCATCTACTGAGACAATTAGCTTTCTTTCCAGATTTAAATTGGACCCTGCTTTCGTTTTATATTAATAAGCGGTCTTCAAAATGCGGACAGTTTCTTGGCGGGGTGAATGGTTTTTATGTCCATCATTTGACAGCCCGTGTATGAACTTAACTGGGAAAAATATTTATATATACGTATATTAAAAAATCTGAGTGGGCACACATGATTTTCAATGCAGACTCATATGACTCACATTCACGTTTTCTTTATTTCTTTGATAATTCATTGAGTTTAATTGCACTAAATAACACCCATAATTATTTTAAATTATACTGAATTTGTATTTTTAATGCGATTTCCGATTTTATTTGGTAACTGGGCTTAATTTCAAAGGTGGTGTAGCGAAAAGGCGAAAAAACTAAAATATCTCGAAAAAGGATAGTCCTAGAATAATGGTGTGAGTCTTATTTTTTCCATCGTCAAAAATGAATTACGTATAAAACAAGCATTTAATTGATATATTTCAGCATGTAATCTTTTTTATAGATTTTGACGATATTTGAGGGCCATTTCGCAACAAAGGCATGTTCTATTTTTTTTAATCGTGCCAAAATCTAATTAGCAACAGGGGAATTCACAAGTGACTTATCCATAGTATTTTGAGAAATTTGGTTTATTAGATTTTTAGCTAGAGTCGATAAAGCCTTTTTTCGGGCCATTTTGCCAAAAAAAGCAGGTTCTGTTGTCCCGAATCGTACCAAAATCTAATCAGCGCTATGGTACCTCACAAGTACCTATAAAGTTTTATAAAATTCGGTCAATTAGTTTTTGAGTTAGATTTGATACAAAATCTGCACAAGCAGACACACAGAGACACTCACGTATTTGATCATACGTTGTCTTGTCTTTTATTTTTAGATTTAACAATTTTTGCGGGCCATTTCGCAAAACAGGCAGGTCTTTTTCCGAATCGTACCAAAGTCTAATCAGCGTCAGGGTACCTCACAAGTGACGTACCTATAAAAGTTTTATGAAAATCGGTCATTTAGTTTTTGAGTTAAGAGTTTATACAAAATGTACACAGGCAGACACGCAGACACATATTTGGGCATACGTATTCTTGCCTTGTCTTTTACTTTCAGATTTAACGAATTTTGCGGGACATTTCGCAAAACAGGCATGTTTTCTTCCGAATGATACCAAAATCTAATAGGCACCAGACTAACCGACAAGTGCCAAATTTTGTGAAATTTTGTCTAATAGGTTCTCACCTAAAGTGGATACAGACAATTTTTGTGGCCTGTTTTCCAAAAACAGACATGTTGGTTTATCCTGAATCGTAACACAATCTAGTCAGCACCAGGGTCACCCACAAGGGATTTACCTACTAAATGTTATGAAATTCGATGTTTTTGTTTTTCAGTTAGTGTGGATAAAAATATCCATAGACAGACACACACACACACTCACAGACGTACCGTTAAAAATAGTTTTCGTGTTCTAGAGGACCTAAAACGTATATATTCGTCGAAAACTCGAGTTGCGGTTTTCGGCACGATTCCAATACTGTCCCTATACATTATGATGTATTGCAGGAAAAGTAAAATGAAGGTTGTACAGCGTGATTATATTTGGATCTTAGAAAATGTTTCTCTATTTTTGTTATAATCAGTTTTGTTTACTGACAAATTTAAGTATCTATTTAATAATTGTCTACGTGGTTTTTATCCTTCTGGATCACCCAGAAGTTCCCAAGTAACTTAGAACGCTGAATTAAAAATGCAAATGCTTTGGAATTTAAGATAATTACGCGTGTTATTTAGTGCAATTAAACTCAATTTAATGAATTATTAATAAAATAAAGAGACAATGAATTTGAGTCAAAGTCATGTGCTGCCCACATCAGATTTTTTTCATTTGCTGTAACATGCTATTTAACTCTGTTTTATTATATATTCCATCACATTTTGCTGCAGATGGAGCGAATGAAGTTTTCTGCCATTTATTTCTGAAAAATGTATATGCAGTGCATAAATGTACTTTTAATACTGTCCGAGATATGCGAGCAAAAACAGTTGTATGGAGGATACAAACTCTTCTGCCCTTTTTTCATCGCGATTGGCAATATAATTCACCCCAAACTTGCCTCATCAAGGCCTCATGTCCACTCCATCCCTTTAACTTAGAGCTCGCACGTATCTGCAACCCAACAATAGCTTCGTCCTGTAAACAACAATTCTCTGGAAAGGGGAGTACTGTAGCGAGCTTATAAAGCAATATTAAATGCTACTTATAAAGCAATATTAAATGCTTTGATTCGGAGACATCTTTAACTCAAATTTGTGATGATGACCTAACACGCTTGGGACAAAGGATTATACCCCGGTATTGCCAACATTCCTATTATATTCGCATATGGGAATATAAAGATATTATATTCGCATAGGCTCCTTGGAAAATTGGAATAAATGATTTTTTCATGAAATATATTTTTTAAGTTGAGGCCAAGACAGAAAACAAAGAGTTAAGCATAGAACATCAGGATTCAAGTATGTTTTTCTTTTTTGTATTTTCTTCATATAAATTGTGAGAATTGATTGGAAAAACAGTACTTCACTACCAAAAAATCCATATATATTTTTAACACTTTACAACATAGTTGAAAAGTGTTTATGACTTTATTCATTCTGACTGTCTGTCTGTCCGTATTGCTGTAACTTTATCAAAATAAAGTTTTAGTATGTAGTTTTGACGGTCTGTGGGACCTATGGGAATATAAATAATTAATATCACCTAATTAGTTTTGGATTGAACTCGGGTTGAAAAAATGAAATGCATTGAAACCTATGGGACTTAATTTTTCAAACATTTTTTAAGCGAATTTAAAATTCACAAATTGCTTCGAAAGCTTTACAAAATATTCAAATTATCGCATAAAATATATAAAAAAAATTTCAGCAAAATATATTCAGTAGTTTTTTAAATAAAAATTAAAATAATAATTACACCATTTATATAAAGAGATCACGTGACCATTATATGAAGCGATCACGCGACCCGTTTCAAAATAAAATATGACATCCATCTTGTTGTTGTTGAGACCCAGACCATCCGATCTACCAGAAAGGTGTTGAAGATCCAGACCGTCCGACTCATCCTCAGGACTTGAACAGCTCTTTGGACGGCCGGGAACCAGAAAGGTGTAAGGTAACTGTTTGGACAGCCGGCAAGTGCCACCCAATTTTGACCGGAACCCAATGGGGAAGGCATCTACAGGGACCGTACCATTCTTCCCCTAACACCAACCTCTCGGAAGGACTTACGGACTCACATGTTTAACGTGATCGTACTCCGCATGAACACGACGGCAGTTGCGGCAGCGTGCAAATCCAGCGCGCAAACTACCAGGCTACCGCGCCCGAAATGTGCCAACAGCACGCGGTGTTCGCACGTGGTCACCCACCAAGTACTAACCGCGCCCGATGCTGCTTGACTTCGATGATCTAAAGAAAACCGGTGTTTTCAGCACGGTAGGGCCGTTGGCACATATCCATCTTGTGTCAAAATCGTGATTTTTAAAGTTATTTTTAATTCATAGAGTGTTGTATCCGTCCCAAAACTGCTTTATTTTTGCTTGAATTCTGTTCATCTACATTCTGAAACAACGCAATTACAATATATTTGAGTTTAAATGATCATCAAACTTTGATTATTTCTACAACGAAGCTTAATTTTCACTTATGGAGAATATAAAAACCAAAAGATGTAGAATGAGTTGTATAAGAATTGCTGCATTTCTTTGACGCAAAATTATTTAGCTCATGGAGTCTGCAATATAGCTGATATGAATGAAACTTTCATTGATTTTCTGGGTTTTCGACAGAGAAGAAAGCCGATTTTTTCTATGAAGTTTTAAGCATAGAATTAAATTACTTGTACCTCCATGGTTTTAGGTTTTTTAATAAAATAAATTATTATAGTATTGTGATGAATGAAAGGAAAGGAAAAATTTATGAATGATATGCTGCTTTTATAGAGAGAGCCAGGCGATTTATATTTGGATGACGTCATTTGAATAAAGTTCATTTGTTTTCGATGAAGTTTTCAAATAGAATAAATTATTGTAGTATTATGATAATTTTAAAAATATTATCGAAGAATCTATCGCATTTTAGAACCAGACAATTTATATTTCAATGCCGTCATTTGGATGAAGTTCATTTTTTTTCGATGAAGTTTTCAAATATAATAAATTAATGTAGCATTGTGATAATTTTAAAAATATTGCCGAGGAATGTATTGCATTTCAGAGATGTTTAAATAAAATTGCATTGAAGTTGGAAAGTGTTTCAAAATGAATGCTTTATGCATGATTGATCTTTCTTATTGGAATATATTGCTGATATATGAGAACCAGTCAAATTCTAATCTGCTACGCAGCTTATCTAAAACTTTCTTTTGGAATGCATTTCAGTAATTTCACTTTCTTTTAATTATTATATTGATTTTTAAACTCTCTGAAGCAGAATAAAAGAGGGATTTCCTTTTATTAATATTTTAGTTATATTTCCTTTTTTGATAATACTTTTAAAACTTTTCGAATAATGAAAAAAAAGACATTTTTAAAAGAAATAAATTTTTCTCGTGTACGAATTTTCTATCAGCTAAAAATAACTTGATTGAAATTCAATCAATTTTTTTTAAATCAGAAAAATGTTCTTTTTTTCCTCAATTCGAATTTTAGATGAGGTAAAAAAGTAAGCAAGGGACAATTAAATGATCATTAAATTGAAAATTAACCGGAAGTAAAATATTTTTTTCTTGAGTATGATTAAACGTGGTTTTCGTGATATTTGTTCTTTCAGTAGTAAAAGATTTTCTTAAATTCTTCGCTTTCTTTGTAGTCCAAACTTTAGTTTTAAAGCACATTTGCCAGCTAAGTAGTAAAGCCCTTTAAAATAGCTATTCAGCTACTAGCTGCACATCTTTATTGTTTAAGCCTACTAGTGCTTTTAATATCCGGAATTATCCGGAAATTCGCAGACTCCAGAGGATATGTTGCAACAATAATAACTTTTTCTGTTTTTCGAAGTATCGCTGTTATTACAAAGACCCCTTCGCTATTGTGCGAAACAATTTTGTGCGAAACAATTAAAGGAAGATTAAAATAGGGAAATTTAGTCAGATATTTTTGTCTGGAATGTTTTGTCATTGACTTTTAATTAAGGTTTCGTTAGTTTTTTTTTTCTATTATTCAATTATTCAACGGAGACATGCTATTTATTTCCGAAAAGGGATATTGCTGGGAAATTTAATTAATCACGTTTATATAAGAAAATCTTTTGTTTAAAAAAAATCCTTTCTACAATAAAAGTTTGCAAAACAAAAAATATGATTCGTGAATGGAAATGTAGCTCGTATCACATCAATTGCTTTCCAATAAAGGGATGACTCCTTTTATAGGCACTCTGTAGAAACTTCCGGAAATATCTCATATCTTGTAGAATGTTGATTATTTCGAGGTGTTTCTCGAACCTTCGAAAAGTGACCAAAATAGCGATAAATAGTCAAATGTAGAAACCCGCTTTAATGTGACAATCCTAAATTCACGTCATAGGAAATGTTGCCTGTACAGGTGTTTTCTCAGTCTGGTTTTCAAAAGCGACTCAAGTGAGAGCGTTTTACACGTTTGGAACAATAATAACATGATAGTGTAAAATTTGTAAAATATAGGATAGATATATAAAAATGAGCTGATCAAACTGTTTCAAAGGCTAAACAGAGCCTTCTTCTTCAGGACAGCCAAGAAGCGCAACTTGACTTATTCAGGTCAGATCGACAACTTTTTAAATTAGCAACGAAAGAAACCTGAGACGTATCAACCAGCTGTGAAAAAAGTAAATAGAAATTACAGGAAACAACGAGAAACTAATTAGAACAAACAGAAAAAAAAATGAAATATAAAAATGAAGGAACCATCTAGATTCGGAGGACATACGAGTCATTTTCGTCAAATAAAACAGCGACAAAAATAACTAATTCCCAGAAAAGAGTAGACAAATAGAAAAAATAAGTAAGACGATCGGCATGGAGAATATATACTCATGTCCAAAAGTTGAGCATAGTTGTTGTTTATGTGAAAATTTTAGGAAATCTACATTGGAATAGAAGGAAACTAGGTATGCGGGTGTTATAGGGTTATAGAAAAAGAAAACAATGCAAAACAAGGGTAATAACGATTTTTATTATCCAAAGAAAAGGGTTGAAAGAAAAAGGGTCGCAATACGAGTGTCAACCTAAGTGAAACAGAATGATTAAAATAATGTGATGCTGCAGTTTAATATAGTGTGTGGGAACGTCGGGTAGCCAAGCATGCTACAGAACGATTTTCCATACTTTCTATAAGGATTTGGATGAGTCATGTGCGCAAAGAGTTCCAAGTCTTACGGAGAGCAGTTTTCAATCCCGGAACGGTAGAGGAGGACTTCAAGATGTCTCCCGAGCATATCCCACACATGCTCTATTGGATTCAGATCAGGAGAGTTGGCAGGCGACTGCATGTACTGGATATCTTCAGTTTGAAAGAAGTCGTTGACTAAGGCCGCACGGTCCGGAGGCGCGTTATCATCCATGAATATAAAATCAGGACCAACAGCAACACAAAACAATCGAACGGTAGACCCAAGGACTTCGTCTCTGTATCTTTGACCGGTAACCCACCCCGTATCAAAGATGTGGAGGTCTGTGCGGCCGTCCATCATGATGCCTGTCTAGACCATGACTCCCCAAAACGGAAGACGATGTCTTTCAGTGATGTTTCCCGGCTGAAAACGCGTTCCACGTTTTCTCCAGATCTTGGTGCGACGAGAAGTAGTGTTTAGGCTAACTTGGATTCGTCACTGAACATGACATTGTCCCACTGTTGTTCACTCCACTGCTGATGTTCCAAATTCCACTGTAACCGCACGCGTTTCTGTACAGATGTCAGGGGGATGCCAACTGCTGGTCGTCTGGCATAGAGACCAGCGTGTACGAGTCTTCTGTGTGAGTCTTCTCGAAACAGTGACTCCTGTGGCGAAGGTCAGGACTGAACCCAGTTGATTGGCAGAACGGTTCCCCTGACGTTCCGCAGTTATCACCAAATATCGGACTTGCCGAACGGTTGTTACCCTTGGCCGACCTGGTACTGGTCGTAGGATAACATATCCAGCGGTTTGGAACCTCTGTCACAGTCTGGAGATCACACACTGAGGCACATTCAGAATTCGAGACGCTTCGTTTTTAGATCGACCGGATTCCAGTATTCCAATAATTTGCCCCTTCAAAAACATGTCCAGTTGGCATCTTTGTGACATCTTTCGTTCTTTTTGATTGTTGACAACACTTCGTACCACTGCAATTGCGAATTTTTACCTCAACTGGCCATGCCGCTCGAGGTTGTTTAATACTCTTTCCGACGTGTGGCGGTACTTTGCGCATGTCGACGTCAAATGAACTGTTTTGCATATGCACAATGATTTACCTTCGTCCCACGATTCTAATACAACTGATTGTAAACCATTGTATCCCTATCAACTCCGAATTTTTTGCATTTTACGAATTATGTTTAACTTTTGGACATGAGTGTATATATATATGCATATATATATATATATATATATAAATATATATATATATATATATATATATATATATATATATATATATATATATATATATATATATATATATATATATATATATATATATATATATATATATATATATATATATATATATACTACAGATTTCTGTGCGGGAAGTGACAATGTTCGTTAACAAGTTGGTTTGATAAGTCCAATTTAAAAATACAATTAGGAGATAAAATGATCTTAGATCCCGAAAAGTTGAAAATATGATTAGAGTCCCAAGAATCTTCAGAAATTAAAGACTTCGATACTCTTGTTTGGAAACATAACTCACCTGTTCTTTAATGTGAAATTTAAGAGCATTTTATATATATATATATATATATATATATATATATATATATATATATATATATATATATATATATATATATATATATATATATATGTATATATATACCTATATAATTAAGATCGCATTCACATGGAATGGGATACCCCAGCCATTCAAAACAGGAATGGTGTTTTTAAGTTAAGGAACTGAATTTGGGAGGGTTGAATGTACACCTAAAATTGAGACGAGAAAGATTATTAGCAATCTTGTACTGACAGATGAGTAAAAGGCAAAGCGATAGAAACCTCGTTGACAATCATTGTTTCCTGATTTTTTTTATTTTTCCCCTATTTTATTTAACGAAGTGATTTTCGAAACCGAAAGATTCCTTCATTTTTGTCTTAATTTTTTCTGTTTGTTTTAATTGGTCTCCTGTCGTTTCTAATAATCTCTACTTTTCTTACAGTTGGTGTAAATGACTAAGGTTTCTACTGATTTAAAAAAGTTGCCGACATGACGTAAGTAATTGAGGTCACGCTTCTCGTCGGTTTTGAAGGATATTTTTTGCCTCTGAAACTGTTAATTTTTCATATAGGCTGTACTTTTAGAAATTTTAATTCAACGTGTTCAGTGTAATAAGAAGAGTAATTTTCTTGTAGTATATAAACTCGCTGACATTTAAAGTTGCAGACCATGGAGTTTCAATTTCTTTCAATTTTGATTGCATTACAAGTATTTATTTGAATTTCATTTAATTCATTTTTTTATGTTCTATCTGATGACTTTTTCTTTAAACTATCATTCTACATATTGATTTCCAAGGTAAGAGGTTTTTTCTTTATGTTATGAACGGTATTTTATTCCGCTCCTCTTTCACAGTTTTCCATAGTTCATCTAATATTACTTTCCTTATATACATAACGTATATTACTTTCCTTATATATATAATGTATATTACTTTCCTTATATACATAATGTATAAGGGAAGTATTGCGACGGGGTCGAAAATTCGAATTCGAGTTTTCGACGGGAGAGCACCTTTCAAGCATCCCTGATCACGAATCAAACATTTTTGAAGTCATGTCTGTGTGTGTGTGTGTGTGTGTGTTTGTGTCAGTGAGTCTGTGGAGACGATATCTCACGAACGAATGGAGCGATTCGAATGAAATGTGTAAAAAAAAATCGCAATCCGTGAATACTGGAAGCCTATTGCTTTTAAACGCAATCGAATGTTCAGAACCCTCCTAAATTTTCGCGTGAAATTTTGAAAAAATCATAAAATCAAAACCTTTAATAAAGTTACTCAAATAGACATTTCTTATGTAGTTTTTCCTTAGAAAACGATTGACATAAACTTTAGAACGCTAGTATGAACCGTTCTCGAGATATTGCACTTTTTCAAATAAATTCATAAAAAAAATTCCATAAATTAAAAAAAATATAATAACCGTTGAGAAACATGTTCACTTTTCATATGCAATATCATGCGATAAATTTGGTGACATCATTCTCGTGGATCTAGCTCATTCCATTCATAGGAAAAGATACTTTGAGTAATACATTTGTATTTGAACGCCAATAGTCATTTATCTGCTATAAGAATAATTTATTTCTCCGTCCAGAACGCTTGGCGAGATTTTGGCGACGAATATGGCGGAATGTCGCCATATTGGCGATTTTTTTAAATGTTGCGAAATTAACGAAAATATCTCCAAAAGGATAAAAATGACGCTAAATCGATGAAAATGACGATTAATTAACTAAAATTCAATATCTTGGAAAGAATATAAGTATATACTATAAGAATAACCTATTTTTTGTTGTAAAAGAAGTAAATTCATTGCATTATATAAGGAAAATCATGTGCTGCCCACATCAGATTATTTTAGTTCTGCGTTTAGAAAGTTTCCTTGCTAATAATCCAAAAGCACTAATCCATTGGTGATACAGGGGACTTCAAAGGACTTTAAAAAATGATATAGCTTTAGTATCTGTAGCTTTTGTTACTTTTTTAAAATGAATGAATCCTTTACTGAAACTTTCTTTTGATGCTTGGAACCAAGTTTTTAGGTCTTTTTCTCCTCCGATTGGAAATCCATGTCTTCTCTGTTACAGCCATTTATGTCATCTGCTAAATAATTTTCATTGTAGATAATTTTACAGAGTGTTCTGCGGTTAGCCGCATGTCTAGGTATAAGGCGATGAACATTATGCGTTTTAGCTTTTTTAATTAAATATTTATTTATTATTTTGTTTACAGTAGCTACTTAAATTCACTGCAATTGTTCTTTGACTCAGCGGATATTCTTTTGTGACTCAAACGTTTATTTTTGAAATAGTCGTAAATATGTTCATACCTTTTTTGATTATTTATTCCTCGTTACCATTTAAAAGCAATGCATAAAGCGTTTTTTCTTTATTATTAATAACACTGCTTATTTTACATTTAGAAATGCAAATTTCATGGTTTTTACAGCGTTTCTTAATTACAGAATAAGAGTATTTCTTTTCGGAAAGAGCAAAAGCCTTCAATGCAAAGTATATATACATATGTACCACTTTTAAAATGGACTGAATTCAGCTACAGTAAACGATAATTTAGATTTTATAAAATGAGCTGTTGCCAGAAATTTATTTTTGAATTAATTTAAGTTTTATTATCACTTTCCTTATATACATAGTACAATGTACGAGAAAAATATTGTGACGGGGACGAAAATTTGAATTCGAGTTTTCGACGAGAGAGCCCATTTCAAACATATCTGAACACGAATAAAACGCTTGTGAGATGGTGTGTGTGTGTGTGTGTGTGTGTGTGTGTGTGTGTGTGTGTGTGTGTGTATGTGTGTGTGTGTGTGTGTGTGTGTGTGTTTGTGTGTGTGTGTTTGTGAATCTATGGAGACGATATCTCACGAACAAATGGAGAGATTCGAACGAAATGTGGTGCAAAAATTACAATCCTTGAATGTTGGAAGCCTATTGCTTCTAAAAGCAATCGAATCTTCACAACCCCTAAATTTTCGAGTAAAATTTTGAAAAAATCATCAAAAAATAAAAACCTTTAATACAGTTATGCAAATAGGCATTTATTATGCAATGTTTCATTATAAAACGATTAACACAAAATTTAGAGCACTGGCATGAACCGTTCTCAAGACAATGCACATTTTTCAAATAAATGTATTAAAAACTCAGATAAGATAAAATAAAATAATAACTACTGTGAAATATGTTCACTTTTCATATGTAATATCATGCGATGAATTTGGTGACGTCATTCTGGTGGATCTAGCTCGTTCCACTCATGAAGGAAGATACTTTGGGTAATATTTTTGCATTTAGACGCCAATAGTCATTTATCTGCTATAAGAATAACTTATTTCTCCATCCATAACGCTTGGTGAAATTTTGGCGACGAATTTGTTGGAATGTTGCTAACTTGGCGAATTTTTCAAATGTTGACAAATTAACGAAAATGTTTCCAAATTGATAAAAATGACGATTCATTGACGAAAATCCAATATTTGGAAATAATATAAGAATCTATTATAAGAATAACATATTTTTCCGTCCATAACGTTTGGCAATTTGTATGACGTTACGGACGGAACATTTGACCAATTTGTCGGAATATCTACAACTTGCTGACTTTTTAAATGTTGCCAAATTAAGGAAAATTTCACTCAATTGATAAAAATTTGCCAAATTGATGAAACTGATGCTAAATCAATGAAATGACGACTAATTGATGAAAGTTAAATAATTTGGTAAGAACATAAATACCGACTATAAGAATAACCCATTTCTGTCTGTCCATAACACGTGGCGAGAAATTTAGCTGGACGTCGCCAACTTGGCGACTTTTTAAAATGCTGCCAAAGTTACAAAACTATCGCCAAATTGATAAAAATTATGCCAAATGGGAAGTAATATTTCGCAAATTCTGATTTCCGTCATATGACGGGCAAAACTTCTAGTATATAAGAAATGCTCTTCTCGCCGTTTGTCTGTAACACTTGCTGATGTATTTGGCAAACTTGGAGAATAATCTAGTAAAGTATCGCCAACTTGGCAATATTTTTTCCCATATTGACGAACATTTTGTCAAAATTGCAATAATGACGCTATATTAATGAAAATGACACCTAATTGATGAATTAATTATTAAATATGTGCTTTATATGGACTATATTGCTTAATGAGAATGCTATAAATGTTGATATATAAGTTAATTGGTGCACTTTAAAATAGTTTTACATGTTGTCATCCGGAAAATCGCCAAATGTACAGTTCAACGTTAAAAACAATGTACCTTGGATATTATACATTATTTTTTGACTTTAGAAAAGGATTAAATTCATTCTATTATATAACGAAAGTCATGTGCTGCCCACATCAGATTTTTTGTGCATTAAAATGCATAAACAGCCTCTGTATATTAGTATCATTAAATACAAAGAAAAGTCAAAGTATTTATTCAATTATCTTTTAAGACTTCAAAAGTTTAATGCAATGAAAACTGCCACACTTAGAAAACTACGTTTAAATATTTAAATTTCAACCTTTTAAATGAATATAAACATTTCTAACACGTGTTTTAGTTATGATGTCAATTTGAAATTTGCATGTTAGATATATTAAATATATAAACAACATTTTAGATTAAAATAATAATCTTGATAAATAATCTTGATAAATGGATTTTTTAAAAATTTTATCAAAAACACACAGTCTGTTCCCTTAATTGATATTCTTTTAAGCATTTTGTGAGACAGTTAGGGAGCTAATACTTATACTCAGTTTCTGTTAACGCTTATTGCTTCTTTGAAAGAAGCTAAAGATGTTTATATTTTCGATTTCGTTCTTGTATTCTGAAACTAAATCTCGCTAATTCAGAGAATGACACAGTGAAATAGGGAGCTCAGTTCCTAAAATTCTGTAAAAAACATTGGAATAAAAACAAAATTAGCTAGAGAAATAATTCCGCCGGTGCGAGATTAGTGCGAGTTTTACCTCTGGTGCGAGGTTAGTGACTGCGATGAGTTCGTTTCTTTTTCGTCATAAAAAATCACTAATGACGGATTTGCGTGATATGAGAATTGTTTCAAGATAACTCACATGCAGTTTTCATATAGTTTCCCTCAGGACGAAAACGAGCATGTAGAAGAACTAATAGAATATTTTAGTGTCATAAACACATATTCACAATAGTTTGGATTGACACGTAGTTTTGTTATCTCTATAAATAACGAGAATAAACCGAACTATTGTAAGTTTGGAGCCCTTCAAAAAGTAGTTTTAAAACATTGTTCTTCCGTTATTTGTAACTGCCTTATTTTTCTATTTCGGATAAAGTAATTACGATCATTTAGCTCCGAAATAGCTCAATTCTTTCTTTTTTGTTTACATGCTATCTAATTCTACCATCTTAAATACTCACTTTATACCATGTTTTGTGTGGATGTTTCGTATTATTACGTTGTTCGTTTATTCTATTTTCTATTTCCTATGCTTCAGTAATTCACTTTCTTTGTAGTTTTTTCTAATTCAGATTCTGCAATTTCAGCTTATTTGCAGTTTTGCTGATTTAGATTCTGCAATTTCAGTTTCTTTGCAGTCATTGCTCTTACTCATATCATTAATATAGATATATTTTGCCAACAAATCCAGCTATGTCTACTCAATAGTTTTATGTTATTATGTTATATTAGCACTACTTTATCATCGCCTGGAAGCACCTGCAGTATGTTGAAATCGTTCAAACAGCATCATGGCCTTGTGCTGTCAAAACGATGCTTCTAAAAAAATGTAAAATAATGTAAAAATGTTTTTAAAAGTCACCAATCGTATTGAAAATTATATCAATTTGATTTCATTTTGGTGTAACATGTCTGAATAATAACATCTTTGTGTTTCTCTGCTTTTGATTTTATCTTTAAAATAACTTATACAAAATTCACCCTTACGGATTTTTGCCATATCAACTGTGACGAAATTTGCCAACAAAAAGAAGGGTATTTCTCTCTTATACCGTTTCGCCATATCAACTATGAGATATATGATAAAATATGAGGACTCCTGCATTCTCATGTCCGCTTTATTAATTTATATATGCCTATAACTAAAATGTCATGACATTAAAATATTAATAAAAAACCCAACCAGTCGTGTAAATTCAAAATTATCTTGAAATACGTCCTTCTCTCCCATCACAAGGTTCTCCAGCATGAGCTTGAATTTGTTTATTATGCAATTAATACTGATTTTTGTTTACAAATTTTCTAATATGTAAATGTTACTTGTCTTTCAAAATGCATCCAACTTTTATATACTTAGATTTTAAAATGAGAGCTCAAATTTTACTTATATGTATAACAATTGTATATAATTACAAATTTACTGCATTTTTGTCTAATATCAAATATATTCAATGTCTATAATTCGTCATGTTTTTAAATATTTCTCCGTTGTATTTTTCAAAATGATTTTGAACAGAAGTTTGAATGCTATTGACTATGAAACTACGAGAGCAGAAATCAGCAACACTGAAAAAAATAGAGAGGTACGACAATCGTAATCATGTTTTTTCAATTTTTTAAATTTCAAATTGAATTTAGCAAGTTTTAAAGAAAAAGTACGTATGTACTACAAGAAAACCCAAACTGAGATATCATTGAAATCGATTTAATAGTTTCGGCTGTAGGTCCGTTAACACTACATAGGTCGAAGTGACAATCACAAAATATGTCATTTTCACATTATTTTTACTTTCTCGTAATATAATATAGAGGAAATATCGTTTTCACGAAAATTTTTGAATTCGAGATTTTGATGTCAATATATGTTTTACGCCCCCCTGAATACGTTTTGACTAGTTTTGGATTGATGCCTGTCTGTCCGTCTGTGGATCGATTTCTTGTGTGTGCAATAGCGGCCGCAAATATTAAAGCATATTTCCACAAGAAACTTTATATCCGGCTTTGTTATAAGAAAATCTAGATAGAATTTTTTTTAATTCGAACGAAAACTTTGAAATTCATTCAAAATTGTATACTTTTTTTATTATGGCAGCACAGGAAAAAATTTGACATGGCCATGCATAAAAAAATATACTTATGATTCAATGATCACGAGACAATAGTTTCTTCCCCCAAGTTAACTCCCCCCCAAGAAGCAAGTTATTCCCCTCCCCGGGGAGTGCAATGTTAAGTATGGTATTATACGAAAGCTTTTTTAAACCCTTTAAAGTGAAGGTTAACACGCTATAATTGTAAATATTTGGACACACAACACCGATTTATCAAAAGTTGAAAAACAAAAGCTACAACAAATGGATTTTGGCATGAGAAAGTCGAGTGGAGCCGCACTTAAGTTAATCTTTAGGTGCTCAAATTAATTGTATATATTTGCTTTATTTGTCTTAGGTTTGAGACGGATTTGCAGAAAAAATCAAGTCTTTAGCTTTCTAGGGGCAAAATTGAAGACCCTTGGAAATTGAGGTTTATCATGTTAAGTATAGTATAGCTTGAGATATGACGACTAGGTGGAGAAGAACGATGACATGTTCCTAGATTGCCGGTTGTGTGGTACTATTGAAAAATCGAAGTTCACTACAAAGCTTCATACAGTTGAAGAGCAAGCGTTTTATTTTTGCCAATGTAGTTAACATCTATGCGGTTCTTGCTTACTTTTGAATTGGTGTTTCACTCCGCAAGGAGCTGTTAACTCTTTGATGCTTTGCTTCACTGTATGTATCATATGTAAATTTTTAGATCTAAAATAAACTTTTGGTTGGGGGTTTGCTGGGATGGGGGGGCGGTTGTGGTTGTGGTGTGCCTCGCGTGGTATCGGTGTGCCTTGTTTCCCGGCCGCCCATTTTTGCTGCTCTATATCTTTGGATGAGTCGGACGGCCTGGGTTTTCGACCTGGGTTTTCGACCCCGCAAGGAGCGAGTGCTTTGATATAGTAGCAACACTTTCTGAGTTCTAATCACTTCGTAGCTGATTTACTACGGAATCGCAATCCCAGTTTAGACAGTATACCACATTATGCAATCCACCAAATTAAAGCATTTGCCCTATATTCAACAAAATTTCCTATTACTAACAGGGTAGGGGGGGGGAGAGAGTCATTCTTTTAACAGACATATGCAACTACTTTTATGCCGATACAGAAGTATGAATTTGCCCCCCCCCCATAGACACAAACATACTTGCTTCCAGGATTATTTATATTCTTTTTCTTCATACTTATATAAAGAGCAGTAGTTCTACGAAAAAAGTATATTCTTAATTTTTTCTTAATGTTTACAAAGTATCTATATAATATGCACTGAACTGACTGACTGAGTGAGGGGGGTGTATCATAACTATTGAACTAGCTAGAGTCTTGAATTAGGTATCATTCGTTTCGTCTCAACTTCGAGATGAAGAAAAACATCAAACAAGTTAAAAATTCGAATTCAGGGTGACAGTGTCAAGGAATAATAGAAAAAGGAATAATAGAAAAACTCAAAACAAACTTCTCTAATTACAGAGCACTCCCACTCTAGCTAGAATATTGGATTTGGACGCCATTCGATCCGTCTCAGCTTCGGGATTAAAGAAAACATCTAAAGTTTTATATATTCGAATTCGGAGTGATAGTGTCAACGAGTAATAGAAAACTCAAAACTACTTTATATAATTATCGAACATTTCCACTCTAGCTAGAATCTCGGTTTTCGTCTCATTCGATGCGTCTTAGTTTCAATAAAAAAAATTCATATTTGGAAAATTCGAATTAGGGATGCCGATTCAAAGTAATAATTAAGAGATTCCAAACCTGTATTCAAAATGATCGATCACTTCCACTCGATTCAGAATCTCGGTTTGGTCTTGAATTTGGCCAGTCTCAGCTTCCATATCATAAAAAATCGAAAATTTTGAAAACTCGAATTAGACGTAAAAATATAAAACGATTTCGTAAAAATGTAAAAGATGAATCGTTTTTAATAGCAGACGGCACGAAAGTGCTTTTAAAACTAGCTCAGCAAACGTCAGAGAATTTGAGGCGAAGTCTCCCGACTCGTTAAACAAATTACGGGGGTTTGCGTGCGTAGCAAGCAAGGAGAAGATCCATTTAGTTATATAGTTATATAAAATTATTCAAATATTTCCATTTAAATATGATTTAAAAAATTAATTTTCAACATAAACTTGGACAACTTTCTGGAAACGCAAATTCTACACAAATCTTCTACGCGTATTTGATTTCGAAGAATACTCAAATTGAGACGAAGTCACATATAACATAATCCACACTTCTGTATTTTCTAGAATAGGTTTTGCTCTCCACAAAGAAAAGTCAATGTGAAAAAAAGTTAAAATGTCAAGTAATGATAAAGGTAAAACTCAAATATTACGACAAGTGTGGCGATTCGTAGTAACAAAAGGAAAAAAAAAATCAATACTGATTTTGACCTCCAATTTCTAAAGTTAGAGGCCTTAAAACTTTGTTTCAGAACTTTTGTATCCCATGAATTTGCTATATATTTACTAAATCATGTAATGTATTTATTGCTCCATATGCTGACGTCTTTGTCGCATTGCACGTTAATATATTACTCGTGCCTCTGTACTAATTGATTTGTCTGTAGAAACTTGCGTAAGTGCTTTGACTAAAGTCAAATCACTTTTTATTTAAAAAAAATAGTACCAGCCCTGTGAACAATAAATGAAACAGTGATAACATGTAGAATTTTGTTTGTTGTTTCCGAGACAGTGACATTCATAATCATAGTCATTTTAGTTTTAAACTTTTTGAAATTCTAATTCGAGTGATCTACAAGATAATATTTAAAAACATTTCAGACCTTGAAATATTTAGGATATTTTAATAATTTATTTCATCTTTTTTTATATAAATAAAAGTTTTCACTACAGTCTATAATTAGATAATTCTACTACTCGATAAATTTGGACTTTTTATAATTTAGTGAAATAAATTTAAAATAAAACGAAATTAATTATAACAATTTCTAAATTAATGTCTCTTACCTTTAATACCAGGCAAGTGACTGAAATTGGTCCATGATTTATTTTCCCCAGGAAACGACTAATGATGTATTTGCGTGATACAGGGATGACGGGAACATTTCAGGATAACTCCCATGCAGATTCTATACATCTCCTCTGTGAAAGAAAACAGTCATAAAGAACTAATAGAATGCTTTACCGCCATAAATACACCGACAAAAGTTCTAGCTTCACACGCATACCTCACTAAAATTAGTCCTTACAAATACCAAAGATAAGTTCACTGGCTTTAGCAAGGGTTCATGAAAATTTACCACCTACAGTGCACCAGCAGTATTGTGAGTTCAGTTATGGAACACCGCCTTAAGTATTCCTCTCTATATTGAATAAAAACTTGCGAATTTTTGACATTGATAGACAGCAAAACGTACAGTTCCAAAATTTCACATATGGACTAATATAAACCCGTAGGTAAGACGGATTTATAATGTCGATTTAAATTAAGTTAATGAAATATTAATTAATATAAATTTAGCATTGCTGGCATGGGCCAATATTTAATGGGTCGAGCCAACTTCCAACTTCTCTGTGATAGGCTCGCTGGCAGAAAAGTCACAATGATGGCCTGGAACTTAATTGTTGAATAATTGAAATCATTAAAAGTATAGATATTTTATTATAGACTAGACTTAAACGCTAGTTAGTACAGTTGGACATTGAAGAAGTTGCCACGACAGAGTGAGACATTACAACACCGATACAAGAACAATAATCATTCGTAATCATCCAACAAAAAAAGAAAAAACTAATACCACTACATAGAAAATGCTTTCAAATATAACTTTATTGTTATCGGTTATTGTGACAGTTAAGATGTTAAAAGATTTAGAGAGATATTTCTCCTTCTCCATGGTTATAACAATCGTAATTAATAACTGTTATTGTTAATTCATAGGAATTCTTAAAAAGCTTAAAGAGTTTGGAGCGTAGAGAGCAGGGGCGGAGTCCCTAATCACTTTTAAAATTATTCCAATATTCAATCAATAAAATTATTTTGCATATCTATCCTTCTCTACAAAATTTGTTAGGCTTGCAAACTTTTTATAACCTTCTACCCATGGATTTATACTAGAACATTAATCTTATTTTTCTGCACAGTAATTATTCGATGTTATCGTATGAAATTTCCTGTACTAAGACTTTTTCAAATAATTATCCATAGATTATTTTCAAGAAAATTTGATATAGACTTTTAAACGAAATTACTCCCAAATCATGATCCACATGCAGCAAGATCATGCTCCCAAGATTGAGATCAATCTCAATCGATTATTTTTTTTACAATAAACATGGCGTTCAGTACATTATGAACTATTTTATGATTTTAATGCCGGCTGTGCAGTAATACTGTTATCAGAGCTTTACACAATGGAGGTACATAGCAAATTTTATTGTTGGAAGTATATTTAATGTCTTGTAAAGCTACTTTTATTCCGACTTTTTATACTTACTACCCAAGATCGTGATTTTTGTGTTATAACCCTAAATTTACCTCAATCTAAATTAAACTTTAAATTAGCTAATGACTAGAATTCTACGAAAGAATTACGACACTTAAGCACATAAACTAATTTATTCCGTCTAATCGAGCTGGAAACCAAATACATATATACATGACAAAACATACAAATCTATATACAATCTACCGAAAATAACGCTAGCAATATAAAATATACCAGGGACATACTAATCTACACATGCAATCCGAAGCTGAATCATTACAAAACTGAATTTAAGCCTAAACAAGAGATGGAAAATACGAAATGCCCACTTGCTGTACTTCTACAAAGGATCAGACACTTATTCCTGAAATCGGCGCTCGTGAAGGGAAGATGTCGTAATTCTGGAGTCTGACATTTTACAGATCTGTCCAATCACTAGTATGCGATACTTTGGAATGAAAGTTAGGATGTTTAGGACATAAATGGAAAAATAGAAACAGGAAAAAGTAGAATTAGAAAAAAGCAATAATAGTTAGAATTCTCACAGGCTATTCAAAACTTGTTATCCATGATATCAAATCTTGTACGCTTTGACACAGAAAGGAAAATTTTACTCAAAAACTAAGCAGCATGGGGAAAAAATGAAGACATAAAGCTATAGAATACAATTTTGTCACTTAAAAAACTTGATTCAAGCATGATTCATTTCTGTAAACAAGCAATATTACCCAAGTAATGATGATTTTATGCTTATAAAAGGAAATATTGTATAGGAAAGACACGTTATAATAAAGCATGGTTATGATTGAAATTGCTTTTAAATATCTGCCACGGTTTAAACATATTTCTGTGCATTACGAAATATACATATATAAATTGTATACCTCAGTATTCGCATTATCTATACTCCAGTATTCGCATTGTATACACCGGTATTCGCATTTTGTATATCCCAGTATTCGCATTTTTTCACTTTCATCCAAAGTTAATAATGCTTTTTATAGAAATTTCCTTTACCTGATAAATTTTCATTTGCTGTATGAAGATTTCTACAATCTGACATCAGTATTTCTGAAAATATTGAGTACAAATCTGGCGAATAGTGTATTTCTCAGAATTGCTAATCTTACAAATTATCTCAAAATAACAAACTCTCAATAATCTCAAATTGTCTAGTATGCCTTTGTTGTCCACATTCTTGCCTGACTCGGGGTTTATGGTCGGTTATGAGCAAGACCTCCCAACAACCGTACTCTGAAAATGACGAAAATTCGTCACAGTCTAAATAATATCTACTGCAAAATTGGCCCAACAGTTTTCCCACTATCGGCCACACCTCTACTTTAATTATAACCACCCTATATATATATATATATACAGGGTGTCCCAAAAAGTTTGAAAAGCTCTTTAATTCTTTACCTGTTGGAAATAAGTGGGTAATATAAATTGCAAAAATGTTGAAAGTAAGGTAGGAAATAAGACTACGTTAATGAAATAGTCCTCCAAATAATTTCCAAAAAGTTACACTTTTTAAATTTTTATACGACCCCCTTAGACAAATTTGGTCAATCAGAATTTCTTTATTTTTAATGCAACACGATCATTAAAAAAATCGCATATCTGTATATTAAAATTTGAGCGAGTTATATTTAATTGAAAATTGAACATTGTGAATGGGGACCATATATCAAATTAGAAATGTAAATTTGTGACATATCACAAAAAAGAACATTTGCATATATATTTTAATTATGTGCCCCAACCGCGTAGTGAGTGCCACTGTTTTATATGATCTCTGTCTGTGTAATGCTTCATTTAGATGCATTTGTGATAAAAGATGTTGACACAAATTAACGTATTTTTGATTTAAATAATTTTCATCGTCAATTTGTTAATGATCCCCATTTTCACTGATGACGCAGCCTTTCGCATGGGACGGAAAAGTGGCATAAGTCAGATTTTTCCTTTATTATAATTCAGTTGATTTTAAAGATACAGATATGCGGGGTATCTTAATGATCTTGTTGCATTAAAAATAAAAAAAATTCTGATACCAAATTTGTCTAAGGAGCTCGTATCAAAATTTAAATAGTGTAACATTTTGAAAATTAATGGGATTACTATTTTATTAATGTAGTCTTCATTTTTGCAATTTACATTGCCAAATTATTTCAAATAAGTAATTTATATATATATATATATATATATATATATATATATATATATATATATATATATATGAGAGTGTCAAAAAACAGTAATTATCAATGTACAAATAGTACTAAATCAAATTCAAGACATAACAGCGCAATGCAGCTAGTTAATGTCGAGAAAAAATAACAAGTCAAAAATTGCAAGAACGTGAATACTTGAATAAAGTGAAAAAGACCAACAGGGCATATATAAAAGGCCTAGAGGGATGGCGACCCCTAGTTCCCGGTTACAAGTCGACTTTTTACACCTTAGGAAACACTCCCGGAGCCATATATCACCTGTGGTCCTAATTCAGAATAACGTCAAAGTAGAAGACGCAAATCACACAAGAACGTGCATCCGTAGACGGCAATGCCTCCATAACGAAATAAAAGGTTTAAAAAAGAAATAGATTTGAATTAAAACCTCGAATTACAAAAATAAAATGAAATACCTGAACAATTTCAATCATCCTACCAAAGCACCTAGACCTTCGATAAGACCAACTCATAATCCCGCTCAGCATCGTTGCCATTTATTACATGTAAATAACTGTGTTGCCAAAGTCTTTTTGAAATGCATCCCTAAATTTACTGTACACAACATTGTAACACTGTCTTATAAAAAGAAAAGGATAACTTTGCGTTAAAGCTTCCTTTATAAATAAAGTATCATGCCCAATCCGATCCTCGTTAAAAGAATGCATACGTGCACTACGCTTAAAATGATTAATTAAAATATTACGAAATATCTTAATACTTAAATTAGAATGCCAATTGATAATGTAATGTATCTTGAACTTGTATTGACGTCTGTTGTCGTAAATTGTATAATACGTAGACATGTTTTTTGCAAAATGTATACGAATATCCAGAAAATTAATTTCCTTTGACTTTTCTGCGATATTTTCGATCAGAGTTAAATCGGCTGGATAGAATCCGAAATCAAACATGACACCTATATTTTCTTGTGCAATAAGGACGTCATCGACATAACGAAAGAATGGCAATTCGTTTAAAATGTGATTACCTTGTTCATAATGATGTAAGTATAGATTTGCCAATAAAGATGAACATCCTCCTCCCATTGGCACACCCTTGATTTGCTTGTAAAAAGCAACGCCGTTGTATAGAATGTTTTCGTATAACACAATGTCCAAAACTTGTTTAAACTTTTGCATTGGTACAATTCTCTGTAATTCAAAGACTCCATGTAAATGTGTCATAATACTATATAGATCCTCCAAATTGATATTATTAAAAAGATCTTGGAAGTCAAAGGTTTTAAATATTAAGTTGGTTGGCATTTTCTTCAAGTTTCTTATGACTTCATCGCTATTTTTTATCATGACGGATCCGTTTTTTAAATAATGATTCATAATAGGTTGTAGATATGACATAAGAAGCGAATTGGCAGATGTTGTATAAGCTCGAAATGCCACTGTAACTGGGCGAAACTTCACGGGCTTCTTATGAAGTTTTGGAATCATAACTAAATAAGGATACCGTATATAATGTATATTGACTCCTATACGCTTATGAAGTGCTCTAATACGATTATCTATTTCTCTTTGTCCAACTTTGAGTTTTTTATAAACTTCCTCATTGTTATAACAATTAGCAAGGATTTCCATGTAAAATGTTATACACGTGAATGTAAAATTTGAAGCCGCCTTGTCTGTGTAAGTAATAACAAATTTCTTCCATATTTCATGAAGATTGTCTCGATGTATATTGCAGCTATCCCGTTGTTGATATGAAGGTCGATAAAAACGATAAAATTGTGTAATAATGCGATCACGCCATTCGTCAAATGCATTTAAAGGCATACTATATTTAATCGCCATACGATAAATAAAATCGTTCATTTCCATAAGGAACTTCCCATGAATATCATGATATTCCTGCAATCGGAATTTTGTTCCTTTATTAAATGCAGCACGTAGATGACTTTTATCGATCACATTTAAATCTCCTGTCACAATATGTTTTAAATCACCATCAATATATTGGCTGGAAGCGCATTGACATAATGAATGTACATATTGCCCCATATCTTTACTGATTTTATTATAATTAAACACTTTTCGCCCTATAGGCAATACATATCGATACGATATACATATTTTTGCATTTTTAATAGGAAAATGCCACTGATGATATTTCAAAATCTGTTTAAAAGGAATATCATTAAATGCTTTATTTCTAAAAGTTGTCAAAAGGTATTCCTTGTTCTGTACTTCATTAATTTCCTGATTTAAGTTGATGTTATATTTCGAAGCTCGCAATTTAAGTAAATCCAGAAATATTGCATACCAGTTGTTAATATTATCGAT